>CAIGRK010360302.1:0-10210 GCA_903798315.1 Fraxinus greggii | reverse complement strand
GAACATAGGTTGCCAATCAAAAATGAATTCTACTGAGTTGATCCACTCTTCCTTGCCCTTGGATGTGCAAAAGGAACTGAACCTCTGACCACTCTTGTGTGCTTTTCCCTATTATCTCTCTTTCTTGCATTTTCTTAGTCTTCTAAGACCAAAAAATCACCAACCTCAGTTTGCCTTATTGTAGTAGGGAAATGAACATTGTTGTTAGATTGTGCATTGCTTGTCACCCCGAGTCCAGGTGTGGGCATGAAAATGTATCCATCTGTTGGAGGATTTTGTTGCACTTCACTTGTAGAATCATTTAGATAAACATGAGGAAACAAAACATGTTCAATAAAATAATATAAAAATTTACCTTCTCCTGGTCTTTTTTGCTCAACTTCCAACAATGCATCTTCCATCCAACTATTGTCCACATGAGGGCCTTGTGGGTCACCTATGCTCTCCATTATCCGGACAAGAGAAGAATTCCCAAGCCTAATACGTTGATTTGAGGGAGAATTTTGAAAAATTGATAGGAGTTTTTCTTAATTTTTCCTTCTAGTGAAGAAATGTCGTGAAATGAGCAGAGACGTGATTTGGGTTCCCTAATATAAAGGCATGTTTGTTTGTTGCTTTTTGGTGACTTGGACAGATTTAATGGAGAAAGTTTGCCACATAGGAATTCCGTTATTCACATGTAATTTTCCGTTTGTTTGGAGATATGGGAGTTAAATGAGTGATAGATGAGTAATTATATGTAAAGATGAGTTATTGTTTGGTAAGCCGTAAAAGATGAGTGAGTAAGTAGTAACAATTTTGAAGTTCAATGATGATTGATTAAATTTACTCATTTCCATGCGTGAATTCTCAATTCTGTGAGCGTCTTTGGTAATTATTAGATGTTACATACAAAATCGGACCGGCTCCTGGCCGTTTATATTTTGGGATGTGCTACACAAACATAGAGGGCACATAATGGATACCCATAATAGACACCCTGATGTGTCCCCATGTTCTTTTAGCATTTTCCTTATATTTTATGGTTGGATTATTAGGGGTATACGTGGTTTTTCCAAAAAAAGGATCAATTACGCACTAAACATATAGGATAAGGACGTGAATGATAATAAATTAACTTTAGGGACCATTTTAACACTGAAGGTCCCGACAAGGAAGATTCTGCCTCTTCCTTCAAACCCTAAACCCACCCAAACCCCAACTATCACCTGCACTGAAATTTTTTCGAATTTTAACCCATTTGTCCACTCCCACCACTGGTAATTGAAGTGTTTGATCAATGTCAATTCGAGCTCAATGTTCAATTCTTGGTCCTTCTTCAAGCTCACCAATTCAATCCATTCAAAGCCCTAAAACCCCTTCCTTCTTGACGCTACCAACCTATTTTTCATCCAAAATCTGTTCCACAAAGCTGGTTTGGTTGAAAAATAATTCTTCCGTCTCTTCACATAGTATTTTACCGGCCTCTACAAATTTACAGCGCAGAAATTGTGTAGTAAAAACAGAACATAAAGTGGTTTCTGATATAGAAGAAAATAATGTAAAATTGAAAGTTAAAAGGAAAAATCTTGCAGTATTTTTATCTGGGGGAGGCTCAAATTTTAGCTCAATTTTTGATGCTACTCTTAATGGATCCGTCCATGGAGATATTGCTGTTTTGGTCACCAATAAATACGGTACACTAATCATATTATTATGAGATTTTTCATTTTTCTGGGTGCTAACCGCTAACGTGAACTGTCAAATGGAATGGGTTATTGAAGTTTCTTTTTTTGTTTCTTTTCTGGATGAATTAATTAATTTACTTAATTATTCAATGTCGAAGTTGACCCTCGATGGTGTACTCAATCCATTTTGTCGAATTCGTGTCCTTTTGGAGATTCTGGAAAACAGATGGTTTTCTGTTATGAATTGTTAGGCTTAGGGGTTCAAAGTGTGAATTTATAAGTGGGTATCATTAATTCTTGTGAAATTGCTTATTCTTTTACGTGGAAACCATTGAAGAATTTGTACGAAGCCTTTGTATTTGGCACACACTTGCTCTACACTGTGTATACTCAACATGTATTTATCATGTGATCCTATGCAATTGTACATTATGAAGGTGCCGTGTACGCTGAGATAAGAGCATCCCTAATACAGTAAATCTTCATGTGGCAACCATTGAAGTATTTGCAGAACGAATTATATTTTGCAGAGAATGTTGTTTAATCTCTACAGGTATTTTATCCTTCAATCCTTTGGAATTGTAGATTGTGGAGGTGCTAAGTATGCGAGAGATAACGGCATCCCTGTTATTCTTTTCCCTAAAAATAAAGATGCGACTGAGGGTTTATCCATAGAAGATCTTATAGCTGCACTTAGGTCAGCTTGTCTTCTTTTACTCTGACACTTTTCTACCTTCTGATGGTATTTATCTAGATGATTTAATTGTCTATGCATGTCCTCACCCATATTATCTCATGCATTAGTTCGTTTCACGCATAAAAGTTTCCTCAATATTTTTTAGCACGACAGTAAAAGAAGCAGTTAATTATTAAATTTGAAGTATATTCCTCTCTTTCATCAGTTTTTGGAGCTTGTTTTTCTTCTCTTCCGTTTCTGGGACCCTGAATGCAAATCTAGAATAAACGAAAGCATAAGATTATTATCACGTGATATTTGAATTTTTAGCAGAAGGGGGAATGAGGTTACCTTGAATCTTATGCTTCTGTTTTCATAGAATTTCAGCATCAAAAAGAACAAAACCCTGACAAAAAAGTGATGAAACTTGTGCTCAATAATATATGGGTAGTTTGAGTTTTAACTGAATTCAAAAGTACTCTGATTCTTTAATTCCTAGTATTTCAGCTACTTTTTACTACTATTTAACTATCATGTAATTTTTGCCGCCTTTTAATCCATGTGTTTGGCTTGGCTTATCTGCATGAACTATTTTTCAACATCCAACATCATATCACATTACCACCCTCTTTTAGCCCAGCATCTCTGTCATTCCTTGATCTGTCACGTCCTTAAAACTTTCTAACAATTGCGCTGCCTTAATTTATTCAGGTCATACAAAGTTGATTTCATTCTTTTGGCTGGTTATCTCAAGCTTATCCCGACCGAGTTGGTCCAAGCTTATCCAAAATCCATATTAAATATTCATCCTTCACTTCTTCCAGCATTTGGAGGCAAAGGTTATTTTGGCATTAAGGTGCATAAAGCAGTGATTGCTTCTGGAGCAAGGTTATATATATCCTTTTCCTTTCTTTTTGTTTCCTGTTCTGTATTTAATTCATTTTCTTCATATGAGAATTGAACTACGTCCTATGATATTCCAAAAAGTGGTTAGTGATCATGACTCGTGATTCATAATTGTAAGAGGTAATGAACTATCTTTTATCTTTGATGTAAGCAAATACTAATATTGGAAATGTAGCTTTATGCCAAAACTGTATCAGTTTTAGTCATGGAGATGCACAAATTTCCAAATTATAGGTGACATGCTGGCAGGCAATGTATAAATTTGAAAATTGGGCTATAGAAAACAATCGTTTGCTATCTAATATTGCTCAAAGATACTACCTTTTTGTTCTTTACTCTTAAGTACTTTGTTTGTTTTCTGATTGGATAGGTGCATTGTAGTGACAAATAGAGTTCGTATACGTAGTTGTTATGGTGTAGTTCACAATTTTTTCTCTTCTTGCCATCGTAATTGACTGAGTAAACTCAATCGTGCAAACTTCTGATATACGAGAAATTTCTACTCATATTTTCTCTCTTCCGGTCAACAAATTTCACATAACATGTCATAAGAATTGTCAATTTGAATTTTTCAATTTGCTTAGATATAATCAATTGTCGGATGCAACCATAAACTTTTTAATAGATAATTCACTTGTTCATCTTGATTGTCTGCCTTCTGTATTGCATTTCTTCAAATATGAGCAGTGATTTCTGCTCACTAAAATGTATCTTCTCTTAGCTAACTTATTTTTCTGCTCTTGCGATATTAATACAGGTACTCTGGTCCTACAATCCATTATGTTGATGAGCATTATGACACAGGTCGTATACTTGCTCAAAGGGTAGTTCCTGTGCTTGCTAATGACACAGCAGAGGAGCTAGCTGCAAGGGTTCTTCATGAGGTCGAAATTTATATCCAACTTTTATATCTCAGCCCAAATGAAATATTGCACTGTTTCGAGGAATAATATTCATTACCATCCAATTCTTGGTTTCATTTGTAATTGTGGACATTTGCTTCCACTGTGTTAACCATCTTTCCCTTTATTTTTTTTCTTTCTTATTTTTTCATTTTCTTTGTGTTGACACCCTTAATTTTCATGATCAGGAGCACAGATTGTATGTCGAGGTAGTAGCTGCATTATGTGAAGACCGGATAATCTGGCGGGAAGATGGCGTCCCTCTCATCCAGAGCAAAGAAAACCCTAATGATTATAGGTAGCAAAACAACATCAGCACACCACCGTATTGCGTTAGCAGGAGTCGAGGTCAATTTCAGAGGATAAATGGTTATCTATACGGGTGATGGGGTATAAAAAATTTCATTGTTATTTCAGTTCATCACCACTTTGCCTGCCAAATTAATGTGCTTTTACATTTGGAAGAGACTAGCATGCCTGTGGCTTTTGATTCAATAGCATCTTATGTATGTCAGGTGCTGAGATACGCCTTATTCCCTTTTTCTCCATGTTAACATGAAAAACTACTGATTTTTATTAAGTTTGCTAGGGTGTTTGGTGGAGATTAAAATTAAATTTTTAGTGGATTGTGATAGAAGTTTTTGAAATGTATGGTTGAAAAGATGTGGAACTCATGAAAGATGTGGTTGATATTGATCGTTTGACTTTGATTTATATTAAAATCAGATTTTAATCCGGCGTAAACAGGCATGTCAAGTTGGGTAGTGTTTTGATTACTAATGACCATGTTTGATAAGGCCGACTCAATAGTACTGGATAGTATCAAAAAGAAAAATAAATTTATGTCCATGTTTGAGCCATATTAAAATTTTCATTTACATTCATCTTCTCATTTTCAACCACACATTTTTCTATAAAACAATATTTTTCATCACATTAATAATTTTTTCTTCTTTTTCAACAACACATTCTCTATTAATCTATTATTTCAAAATATATTCTTTCAAAATAATGTGTTTCAAACACATCCATAGTTTTTAATAGTATTTTTTGGAGAATTTTTTTTAAAAAAGTAAGGAAAAATTTTTAATTTACATGTAAAATATTTTATTGTATAAATGTATGGTTAAAAATAATTATGAAAAATAAATTAAAAGAAAGTAAAAAGAATCAAACAGGGGCTGAATTGGACATGTTCCATACTTACATTAAAGATATATCAAAAACAATAATTTTGATAACATAACCGTTAATCCGTAATACCTAACGATCACTTTCCCGGATTTCAAGGCCCATTGTCAAATCCACTTCATAAACCCACGATTCCGGTTTCCCGCTCTTTCGGCCTCTATTCAAAATTTTCGGACCTAACTCTTAAAACCCCGTAGACGATAAAGGAAGTAAAACCCTTCTACCACAAGAACTCCCAAAAAGGCAGAAACCCTCCCTCTCTCTCCAGAAAACGCACAGATCTACATTCTGCACACCCAAAATTGCCACACTTGGCCCTGTTCGACTGCCTTGACTTCTTAACATCAAGGAATCCTACCTCTTCCTCGAGTAGGTGGAGACAAGGAGGGTTAAAAACCTCTTGGAAAGTTTAACAAGTCAACTTTATCTTGGGAAATAAATCTTAATTTGTTGTGAAAACAGCTCTATTCGATGCCGAGTAAGAGGAAGGCCACAACACTGGTCAAGGATGAGGCGGTAGAGGGGAGTAAGAATGTCAAAAGACAAGCCTCGGGCATGGTGGAGGGTTCGGAATCTGGATCTGGTTATGGATGCGGTTTGGATATGGATTTTGCTGAAGAAGAGGAAGTTAAGATAGTTTCGGAGAATGAGACTACGAATACATTGCCTGCTTTCGACAAGAACAAGAATCCGAGGAGTAAGAAACGGAAAGAGGAGGAAGGGGAGTGCCGGTTCATTGGCGATCCGGTTCCCAAGGAAGAAGCGGCCCAGCGCTGGCCTCACCGCTACCTGTCCAAGGTAACAAGCTTTATATTGCGTATATATTGCCTGTATTTATATGGAAAAAAGTAGCCAAAATGCTTCTTTTTTGCTTTCTTCGGATGTTTAGGTGCACAATTATTTTACATGTAAGCTGGAACTTTTTCTCTCTCTTTATTTATAAGTTAATATTTTGAATTATGATAAATGTCTTTGGTTTATTCATATATTATATGAGGGTGATGGAGGATTATATTTTGTGAAATCAACTATGTGAAATGAAACTGCTGAATTATTCCAATACTAAAATAGTATATATTTAGGAAAGATCAATACTTCGTTAGTGCAAAAGTTAGATAGTCAACTATAACAACTCGCCATGTTAATGGTTGTAAATAAAATGAACATTAAAATTCGAACTAACAAATGATGCATAATACATAAGGGGATCGAGGTAAGTGTTTGGCTCATTATTTTAAGACAATTCATTCTGCCTTGTTATCCAATGTTTCTCAACAATTATCTCTCAAGTTACATTGAGAAGTTCTCGTGGTAGCAACTCTACAGTTACGATGTAATCTCTATCTATGAAATGTACATATTACTATGATAATAGAATGTTATTTAGGGAAAAATGCACAATGCTGAAAGTGGGAGGATTATTTTAACTATTAAAAAGTTGTGACATAATTATTATTTTTAAAATGTGTTATTTCGTTATGACACATCTATTTAAGTCTATTTAACATAGAAAACCGTCTCTAGGAACATTTAACCTTTATGCTACATTTGTTATTCATCCAAAAAATAGAATTTAACAACCTACAACCTTGGTCACACCTAAGTTGGTTTTTGCACTCCATTCAAATTTTGACTCAAAATTGGCCCATCACCAACTTATTAAACATTATTTTCAACAATTTCCTACATGGATGGAAATTAACTGAATAAAACCAAGTGATTATATAGATGCTAAAAGAAAAAAATGGATATGGCAGCTGTATAAGTTGTTTGCGGATTTGAAACTTTCCTCACCAGACACTAAGGGCATCTCCAATGTAAGGCCAAATTTTGTGTAAAACCCACTCCAATGATACCCCAAATTTAGTGCAAAATTTGGCCCTTCTTTCCACTTTACAACAAATGTTTATTCCATCTATATCCCTGTTTTATATTTTAGAATTAATAGTTTTTAATTGATTTATAATTGTTTTAACGTGATGGTTATTTTTAATTAACATTTATTTTTAAATTCTAAATCAATTAATAATAATAATTATACGTGATTCTTCTTGTGCGTTTAATGTAACTTTTTTAGGGCTTGTTTGAGCCCATTTTTGTCAAGTAAATGCATTTTTGAATATTGTATTAATGAGAAACGTGTGGTCAAAAAACAAGGAAAAGTTTTGGATTTGCGTGTAATATTATTTTATTCAAAAATTTGGGGTTGAAATTGGGTCAAAACACTATTTAAGAACGCATTTTTTTTCCCCGAAAAATTGGGCTCAAACAAGGGCTTAATTGCGATATTAGGTTTAATGTTTTTTCAATTTACTGATATATGCAATATTTTAGTTCATTAAATTTTATTTTTAATTTAATGATTTTTGTAATAATATAATTTCTAATTAATTAATTCAAAATAAAATTTTGTGTAATACCATCTCCAATAAAAGTTGGTGTAACTTTTACACCAAATTTGGTGTAACCATTCGAGAGGTGTTTGGTGTAAAATTTGTGTAACCATTGGAGATGTTACCCCAAATTTGATGTAAAATTACACCAAATTTGGTATTCCTCATTGGAGATGGTCCAAGGGTGTGTTGTTTAAGTCCCATTTATTGAAAGAATGTGTAATAGTGATTATTTGAAGAACGTGTGATTAAGAAAGTAGGAAAAAGTTTTAGGTTTACCCGTAAAATTATAATATTGGAAGAATGTGTGGTTAAAAATGAGTTTTGAGAAAAATGAGTTTTTATATAATTGGGCTCAAACAAAGTCTAAATTATTGTCAGCAAACTCTAAATGATTTTGCTTATCTTTCTTGACTTAGTTTTCACACTTTTCATTACGTATATATTTATATGTATATTTTTCTTTTTTAACACAATTCAAGTGTTATTATGTATTGTGTAAAATACATACCATAGTGGACTAATGCATGCCAATGTTTTGGATACAGACAAAGACCAAACGAGCTGGTGAAACTATTAGTTCGAAAAGGTAATTTTGCAATTCTTTGTACCATTTTTGTATGGTTCAGGCAACACGTAAGTTAGTACGAATGTTTTGATTTGCGGTAGCCTCTAGTTATTACGACTTTACTTCATTGGTCTTTTTAGCTTATTTATTTTACGGTGATTTTGATTGGATCAGTACGGATGACTCAGAAGAAATCACCCAGGCTAGATGCCACTTCATCCAAGCGGAAGTGGATGGGATGGTTTTCAATCTTGAAGATGATGCTTATGTGAAGGTGAACTTTACATTAGAGACTAGTGAAAGTTTTTGTTGACCTTTCTGGTCATGTATGTGTCTATCATATACATGTTTAACTAAGCATCACTTTTTTAGCCCTTGGCAATGTTTGAAATGGCTCAATTCGGCATAGGGGCAATTCACCTTTGTAAATTGAGGCAAATGTGTGAAGACAAACCATTTTAATCTACAATAATATAGGACCCACTTGGCGTGGCTTTTCAGACTAAGAATCTACTATTAGTAGTATTTGAATAATTTTTCAAAAGTGCTTTGTTTGGTTAAAAGAGCTTTTAAAAGAATTTGCTTTAATTTAACTTTCTCAGAACGCTCTTATACAAAAAAAATAATAAAGTAGACCTGTAAAGTAAAAAAATTATAAGTTCTTAAAATAGTAATCATGTGACAAAATTGTAACCTACCAATTAAAAGCAGCACATAATTCTTCTATATCATCACTACTAACTGGATCTTTAAGAGAACGTTAGCTTTATTTGATTGTCTATCTCTATCATCCTCGTCGTTAACTTTAATTTCTTGTCATTCTTTGCCGTCATTATCCACTAAATGCTTAGCCTTGAGGAGTAAGCTTCACAAATGGCACTCGAGGGGTTTAATAAAAGTTTCACGTAAGGCGGAAATCAAGATGCAACACTGAATATATTTTCTAAACGATGTCTGTTGGCCAAAGCTTAGTATTGCACCTGTTTCCTTCACTTTTGAGACGTAAATACAAACAAGGAAATAACTTTCGAAATTTCCTTTGGCATCCTACTTTATTTAAAAATATTCGAGAGTAAGTTGTGCTGATAATTTGCCATAGGATCAAATCCTTCAAGAATTCTTGGCAAGTTTTGCAGTACATGTTTAATTTCCATTGAATCACTTTGCTTAAAAATTTAAGCCGATAGAGTGCGGAAAAGGTTGTTTATTTATCCTTGGTCGTAGACAAGCCTCGTCACGTGTCATCAAAGGCATGACAATACTTAAATTTTATAAATGGGTGGTGACGAGAGTTGAATCCATATACTGTGTTTGATTCCATGTTGAATGACTTTATCTATAAGTCTAGGATGGATTTATTTATTTTTATTAATTTAAGCTTTTTAGACGAGTTGATTCAACTTACAGTGCAAAAGATTGTCCTGCATTGCATTTTTTTTTCCTGATACACAAGCAATTATTGGGAATCATCACAAAGGTTTGAAAATCTTATTGAAGTAACTGCAGGTAATTTGCTTCTTTGTTGCACAATCCAGAAGAGATATCCTGATTAAGGGGGTGTTTGATTCATATTATTGAGAGAAGAATGTATTTTAAATAGTGATGTGATGGAAAATATGTGGTTAAAAAATAAGGAAAAGTTTTGGATGTGATGTAAAATATTATTTTATTGAAAAATGTGTGGTTGAAAATGAGTTTTGAAAGAATGTTGATTAAACAGGGTATCAATTGAAGATCTTTCTTTCCAATCAGTATGTTCTATTTCTTTTAGGTATTAGTTTGAGCAATGATCGACTATCAACAAATTAAGCCATTTTCCCAAAAAATATTGTATGGTGTGTGTGGAGAGAAAGGAACGATCGGTGCTTTGAAGATCAAACACGGATGACAGAGCAGTTTAGAGAATT
>CAIGRK010360280.1:0-11142 GCA_903798315.1 Fraxinus greggii | reverse complement strand
CCAACGAATCAATCTCGGCTTGGCATCTTTCTTCGTCATCATTATTTTAGTGCCGCGTGATATGTGTAGACCATGACTTTTGGCCCCACAAGGTAGGACCGGAATTTATTGAATGCATATATTACAACCAACAACTTCTTCTCTGTGGTTGCATAATTAAGCTGTGCATCGTTTAATGTTTTGCTGGCATAGTATATCACATGAAAAATTTTGTTCCTTTAGTGTCCCAATAAAACTCCCACGATGTAATCACTGGCATCACACATCAACTCGAACAGTAACTCCCATTTCGGTGGACAACCATTGATGTTTAAGTAAGTTTCTCCTTTAGGGTATGAAAAGTTGCCAAACACTCTTCATTGAAGTCAAATGGAACGTCTTTCATCAATAGATTGCATAGTGGCTTAGTGATCTTCGAGAAGTCCTTTATGAATCCTCTGTAGAACCCGAGATGACCCAAGAAACTGCAAACACTCTTGACAGAAGTCGGTGGCGGTAATTTCTCAATGACTTGGATTTTTGTCCTATCCACTTCAATTCCTTTAGCTAAAATCTGATGTCCCAATAAAATGCTGTCATGTACCATGAAGTGACACTTCTCCCGGTTCAGTACCAGATTTCTCTCCCTGCATCTCTGTAAGACTAAACTCAGGTGCTCCAAGCATTCATCAAATGAAGACCCAAAAACAGAGAAGTCATCCATAAACACCTCTATGAATTTTTCAACCATATCAAAAAATATCGCCATCATACATCGCTGAAATGTAGCAGGGGCATTACAAAAACAAACGGCATCCTACGGTAGGCAAAGATGTCGTAGGGACATGTAAATATGGTCTTCTCCTGATCATTCAGTGCTTCTGGTATCTGATTGTAACTTGAATAACCATCAAGGAAACAATAATGTGTATGACCTGCCAGCCTCTACAACATTTGATCAATGAACGGGAGAGAAAAATGATCCTTCCGTGTGGCTGTGTTGATTTTACGGTAGTCAATACAAACCCTCCATCCGATAACTATTCTGGTAGGAATGAGTTCATTCTTGTCATTTGGTACGACGTGATTCCCCTTTCTTTGGCAAAACTTGAACTGGGCTGATCCATGCACTATCTGATATATAGTAGATGATGCCTACATCTAAGAGCTTAGTACCTCGGCCCGAACTACTTCTTTCATGTTTGGGTTTAACCTTCACTGACTCTCTACATTAGGTCGAAAATTCTCCTCCATGAGAATCTTATGCATGTACAATGAATGGCTGATTCCTTTAATATCTGTAATGGTCCAACCTATTACTGTTTTATGCTCCCTGAGTACCCGCAATAATTTTTCTTCCTCCACCTTGCTGATTATGTTNACTATCTGATATATAGTAGATGATGCCTACATCTAAGAGCTTAGTACCTCGGCCCGAACTACTTCTTTCATGTTTGGGTTTAACCTTCACTGACTCTCTACATTAGGTCGAAAATTCTCCTCCATGAGAATCTTATGCATGTACAATGAATGGCTGATTCCTTTAATATCTGTAATGGTCCAACCTATTACTGTTTTATGCTCCCTGAGTACCCGCAATAATTTTTCTTCCTCCACCTTGCTGATTATGTTTGATATAATCACTGGAAGTGTGCATAACTCTCCTAAATAATCATATATAAGATGCGGTGGTAGTTACTTGAGTTCTAATTTAGGAGGCTGTTGTATGGATCGTAGAGGCTTTGCTGGACCAGTTCCAAGTTCTTCAAAATGTCTATTGCGTGAATATGGTAGATTAGTTTCCAAGAATCTTGCGCAAGTTTCAATTTCACTTGACTCAGATTGTCTTGATTGAGAGTGTGCAATACACACTTCATAAGCATCCAATGGATTGTGAAGCAGAAATATATCCTGGACTACCTTATTGATCACATCAATCTTGAAATAGTTGTCCGACTCGGAAGGAAATTTCTTAGCTTTGAAAACATTAAATAAAATTTGTTCTTTACTAGTCTCAAATTAATTGCCCTTTCTGAACATCAATCAAAGCCATCCTGGTAGTTAAGAACGGCTTGCCCAAAATTAGAGGAATGTCTTTGTCTTCTACCATATCCAAGATGAGAAAATCTGTAGGGAATATAAACTTCTCCACTTTGATTGTTTTCAATTATCCCTCTCGGATGTGTTAGAGATCGGTCAGCCAATTGTAATGTCATTTTGGTTACTTTAGCTTCCCCCAATCCAAGCTTTCTGAAAACAGATAAGGGCATTAAGTTAATGCTTGCACCAAGGTCACATAAATCTTTTTCAAAATAAATTTCACCAGTAGTGTAAGGGACAGTAAAACTCTCTGGATCCTTTAATTTAGGTGGAAGCATTTTCTGAATTCAGGCATTGACTTCTTCAGTTTGCATTATAGTCTCATGTTCCTCTAGCTTGCATTTATTTGATAGGATATCCTTAAGGAATTTGGTGTAACTTGGCATCTGGAACAGTGCATCTGCGAATGGGATGTTTATGTGGAGCTTTTTGAAGATATCAAGAAAATTTTTATATTGCTGCTCCATCTTATGTTTCTTCAACCTTTGGGGAAATGGAATGGGCGGCTCATAAGGGTTCAGTAGATTGGTTGCTTTACCCAATGATGTCTCTGAACTTTCCTTTGGTTTAGATTTCTTTGTCTGTTCATCTTGTTCCATGGTTACTTCTTCTACCGAAGGTGTTGTGTCCTGAACTATGCTTGGCCTCTTGACATGTATTTCTGGTAGTTGCACCACACTTCTAGTTGTAATGGCCTTAGTGTTCTCCCTTGGGTTGATTTCAGTGTTGCTAGGCAAATTACCTGGTGTTCTACTACTCATAGCAATTGCCATCTGCCCCATTTAGGCTTCCTGATTCTTTATAGCAGCATTTTGATCATGGAGTGTCACTTCAATTTTCTTCATGAATTGGTTGTTTGCTTCCATGTATTTTGTGAACATCTCTTGTAGTTGAAGCTTATTCTCTTGTATATTGACCCCGTGGCCTTTGCAGATTCTGATTGCTCCATGAAACTTTGGGGGTGCTTTTTCCAACTTAGGTTATATGTTTTCCCAAACTGATTGTTCTATTGGCGTTGCCCGCATTGTGCAAAATCTGCATGCTCCATTCCTTGTGGTAATATTAGGCATTCTGTTGTTGTATGATCAGCCCCACATTCTTCACAGCTCAATCTCCTAGTCTGAGCTCCATTTGCGGTTTGTGACATGTTTTCCACCTCGTGAAACAATGAATCAATCTTCGCAAATAATGCTGAATAAGCATCCATTACATATACATCCGGTGCCTTCTTTTTCACTGCCCATTCTGATGACCACATAGCTGAAGTGGTGGCAACTGTCTTAAATAATTTCAATGCATCATCAACTGATCTTGTATACACTGACCCGTCGGATGAAGAATCAATCATGGTTTTGAAGGATGGAAGTAGTCATGTGTAGAAGTACTGGACCTGGAGTCCCTTATTGATCTCGTGATGTGGGAGCTTTTGAAGCATGTTCTTGAACCTGTTCCACGCTTCATCAAAAGATTCAGAGTCACCTTGATGGAAGATAGAGATGTCATGTTTCAGCTTTGTAATCTTGGTGGGTGGAGAGAACTTGGTGTAGAATTTTTGCGCTAAGTCATTCCATGCGGTAATGCTGGTGATAGGTTGAGAATCCAGCCACTCAATCGCTTTAACTCTCAAGGTATGTAGGAATAATCTCAACTTGATGGCATCATTTGAAATACCACGGTATCTAAAGTGTTGGCACATCTCCAAGAATTGAGAGATGTATGTATACAGATTTTCTTCAGCTCTCCCATGAAACTGATGCCCATTTTGGAACAGATGTATTACGTTGGTCTTCAGTTGAAAGTTTGGCTGGCCAAATGGTGGATACACGATACTGGATCGACTTTGAATGATCAGAGGGATCATGAAATCCCCCACAAGCATGCTTCCTTGGTCTATAGCATCATCTTCATTGGCTGGAATGATAGGTTCGTTCTGTTCATTAGCCATCTAGTATTGTTGTGTTTCTTGAGTCTCTCCTTGCAAACGGTGGAAGATGCTTTCAATTTCAGGGTCAGTTGGAATTAATTCACCTCCAAGCGATCTTAACATAAAAGAAAAGAGAAACCATAACACTCAGTTACTAAATGGAATAAATAACTACGTAAATAAGAGCAAACAAAATAACAAGAACATTCAAATTAGTGTTAAGATAACTAATACTAAACTAAATCTCAGTCCCCGGTAATGGGGTCAAAAACTTGACAAGCCGAAAATGTGTTCGGTTTTGACTACAGCAAGTGTACGGATCGTTCAAGTTATAAAATGAATTTTTAAGTCCGAATGTCGTTCCCACAGAGATTGAGTTAGCTTAAGTTTTATTATCTCGACTTAACTGAAACTAAGTATTTCAAAGAAGTGATTGCAACGTGAAATTGTCTAAGTTGTACTATATATGTAAATGTATATGAATGTAAATAAACTAAAATGTAAATTAAAGTTTGAATGCAAATACTTGAGGAAATTAATATATGAAAAGCGCACTAGAATCCCGAATCACCAATCAAATTCACTTTTAACCTTTATGTCACAATTCAACAACATGACTAATTAGTTGAAGAATCAATGCTCCTTACCTATTCAATATTCTCTCTCGAGTAGAATTGAACCTATTCTCGCATACCTTTTGACTATATTTCTATGACAAATTCAAATATCCAAGAATGCATGAAGTTTTGTAAACACTTAAAGGTTCACGTAGGACACATCATTATATTTCTATCTCCTATCGGACCCTACGATGATTTATACCTTGTCGAATCTACTCCTCTTATTTCAAATGCATGAAATAGATCACCCAAACTCACATAATCACGTGCATTTAATTATGGAGAAATTAAATTGTATAAAAATCATTCAACATCCAATATTCGTGTTTTATAATCAAAATTGTAAAATAAAGAATTAAAAGCTCACATTGTAGGGGTCATCATTCTCCTAGTACCATGAAAGTCTAGCCTAGCATGGATAAAATAAAATAACAAGAAAAGTATTCAGGAGAAGACATCACCCAATTCTTGAATTTAAATCATGAAATCTTGAATCTTGGATTGAAATCTCTCGGTTGTGCCTTCTTCCTTCCTCTTTAATGCTTTTTTTTCTCTAAAATTTCGTAACCCTCATCTTGGGCAGTCTTCAAGTTATATACATGACCTAAATCATGTTTCCATAAGAGTTGGAGTCAAAATAGGAAACCTAGATTTTCGCCATATTTTTTTGTCTATGCCATTGCAAAGAAGGAATGCATGCAGTCGCATATAGGACTTGAAATGTGCATTGGATTTCCCTGCAGCCCCTATGCGACCACAACCACTTAACACTATGCAACCGCATAATGTTAACTATTCCCAAATCATGGCAGTTTGGTTCTTGAACTCCAATTATGCACTTCTCGACCTCTTTTCCCATTTTTCTCCTTTCAATGTATAATTTTCATGATCAATTTGATCTCACCATCTTTACCTTTTCAATTACTCCTCCATATCATCTTTTTTGGCTATTTGTATCTCAGTCCCTGAACTTTAATTTCCTTCATTTTAGCCCATTTTCTCTATTTTTCTTCCAATTTCCACTGCAATCATCATTATTGTCCTGCAAACACAAATTACACCAAATTAAGCTATATTCTGCACATTTATCAATAATTTTCCATGTTTATGAATTGAAATAAATGTGTAAAATGCCCTTATGAAGTGAATTTTGCTGGTGAATGGGAAGATGATAGTGACATTAATGAGGATGGATTGGTAGATGTCGATTTAGGAAGAATAAGAGATAGATGAGTTACGCATGAAAGGAAGGATAGAGATCTTGTTAGAGATGGTGTTGATAGAAGTATGGGCAATATCAAAATGACAATTCCTTCATTCAAAGGAATGAGTGATCCGGAGGCATACTTGAGTAGAAAAAGAAAGTAGAATTCATATTTGATTGCTAAACTACTCGGAAAAAAGAAGGTAAAGATTGCGGTGCTTGAATTTATCGATTATGCTGTCATTTGGTGGGATCAAGTTGTAACATCCAGTATGAGAAATCGTGAGAGGCCTTTTAATACATAGGAAGAATTGAAGGCTATCTTGAGAAAGAGGTTTGTGCCTAATCATTATTATATGGAGTTTCGTCAAAAATTGCAAAGTATTTACCAAGGTTCTAGGAGTGGAAAATTATCACAAGGAGATGAAAATTACTATGATCAGAACGAATGTTGAGGAGGTTAGAGAGGCCACCATAGCTTGATTTTTAAATGGTTTGGATAGGGATATAGCTAATGTGGTAGAGTTACAATATTATGTGGAGTTGTAAGACATGCTACATGTAGCAATGAAAGTGGAAAGACAATTGAAGAGGAAGGGGACAGTTAGATATTCATCGACTTCTCTTAGAAACCTAAGAGAGATAACAATAAAGGTGATGAGGCTGTTTCAAAAGGTAGAACTGAGCTATAGAAGGAAAGAGAGGAAGTTCCTAGAAAAACTACACCCAAGAAGGATTCCTAACCCCCTCAAATTTAGGATATCAAGTGCTTTAGGTGCTTAGGATTGAGACACGTTGCTTCTCAATGTCCAAACAAAAAGGTGATGATCATGTGCGATAATGGAGAAGTAGTGAGTGATAGTGAGGGTGAATATGATGACATACCAGAACTGGAAGATGCTAGTGATGGTGAGAAAATGGAGTACATGCAGTAGGAAAGCTACTGGTTACAGGGCGAGCTTTTAGTGCTCAAATCAAAGTAGATGACTTGGAGAAACAAAGGGAGAACATATTTCATACGAGATGCCACATCAACAATAAGATATGTAGTATGATTATTGATGGAGGTAGTTGTACAAATGTGGCTAGCACTATATATGTTGAAAAGTTGGGATTACCTATATTAAAACATCCTAAGCATTACAAATTGTAATGGTTGAATGAATGTGGAAAGGTTAAGGTGAATATGAGGGTGTTGGTGAGTATCTCAATTGGGAGATATCATGATGAAGTGATGTGTGATATAGTTAGTGCCTATGCATGTCGGACATATCTTGTTGGGAAGACCATGATAATATGATATGAAGATGATGCATGATGGGTACAAAAATATATGCGGTTTTACTAAAGAAAGAAAATCTATTACTCTTGCACCATTGACACCACAAGTGTATGACGATCAAATCAAATTGAAAAATGAGGAAGAAAAAAGATAGAGAGAAAAAGAGAGTAAGGTTGATCTTTCACAACAAGAGAGAGCAAAAGAGAAAATAGTGAGGTGGCTAAAAGAGTAGAGTCGCAAGAGAGAAAAGAAAAACAGACTTGTGAGAGGAGGGAAAAGTCGAACGTGAATTTCTTTGAAAAAAGGGAGTGGGTTGAAGAGGGTAGTAGTTGAGAGCCGACCTATGATCTTGTTGTTTTATAAAGAGTCATTCCTCAATCTTGAGAAATCTAATGTAACCCTCCCTAGTTTGACTACTCCTTTGTTGTAGGAGTTTGAAGACTTGTTTTTGGAGGACATGCCTAGTGGGCTACGACACATTTGAGGAATTGAACATCAAATTGACTTCGCACCTAAAGCTTTCATTCTGAACAGGACAACTTATTGGAATAATCCCATGGAGACTAAAAAACTTCAAAGGTAAGTGGAAGATTTGATGAGCAAAGGTTATGTGAGGAGAGTATGAGTCCATGTACCATTCCGGTGCTACTTGTGCCAAAGAAAGATGGAATATGGAGGATGTGTGTCGACTGTAGGGTCATCAACAATATAAGAGTAAAGTATTATCATCATATTCCTGGGTTAGACAATATGTTAGATGAATTATATGGATCATGCATATTTAGTAAAATTGATCTTAAAAGTGGTTATGATCAGATTAGGATAAGGGAAGGAGATGAGTGAAAAACAGCTTTTAAAACTAAACATGGGTTGTATGAGTGGTTATCATGCCATTTGGACTTACTAATGTACCTAGCACATTTATGAGATTAATGAATCACATTTTACGTGCATTCATAGGTAAATTCGTAGTAGTTTATGTTGATGACATATTGGTATATAGTAAGGATATAAATAAACATATAGGGCATTTAAGATGTGAGATTGTGGTGTTAAGACAATAATAACTTTTGCTAACTTTAAAAAGTGCACATTTTATATGGAAAAATTTGTTTTTCCTGGTTATGTCGTTAGTGCAAAGTGTATTGAAGTGGATGAGGAAAAAATTCAAGCCATCAAGGAGTGGCCAATACTTAAAAAAGCATAATTGAGGTAAGAAGCTTTCATGGGTTAGCCTGCTTTTATAGGCATTTTGTTAAAGACTGTAGCACACTTGCCACACCACTCACAGAAATTATAAAGAAAAGTGTCGGATTTCAATGTGGCGTTGAACAAGAACATTCTTTTAATACTATGAAGGATATGTTATGTACTGCGCCGGTTTTGTCATTACCTAACTTAACAATACTTTTGAGATTGAATGTGATGCTTCAAGAATCGGTATTGGAGCTATCTTAATATAGGAACGAAGGTCAATAACTTACTTTAGTGAGATACTAAATGGAGTAGCTCTCAAATATCCTAACAAGGAGTTGTGTGCACTTGTTCGAGCCTTGGAGACATGGTAGCACTACCCATGGCCAAAGGAGATCGTGATTCACACTAATCATGAGTCCTTGAAGCATTTAAGGGGTCAATGTAAGCTAAACAAGAGACATGCAAGGTGGGCTCGAGTTCATCGAGACATTTTCTTATGTTATTTCATACAAACAAGGTAAAGAAAATGTGGTAGCGGATGCTTTATCAAGATGGTACGTGCTTTTAACTTCTTTATGTGCCAAGTTGCTACGATTTGAATATATTAAGGTCATGTATACTAATGGTCCATATTTCTCTAATATATACAAATCATGTGATAAGGGTGCTATGGATAGATTCTTTAGGCATGATGGTTATTTATTTCGGAAAAATAATTTATGTATTCCTAAATGTTCAATAAGAGAATTATTAGTAAATGAAGCACATAGTGGAGGTCTAATAAGTCATTTTGGCGTTAACAAGACCTTAGAGATGCTAGGTGAACATTTTTATTAGCCTAAGATGAAAGTTGATGTTGATCAAGTTTGTAGTAGGTGCATTACATGTAAAAAAGACTAAATCTAAGGTTTTACCTCTGGGTTTATATACACCATTACTTGTTCCTAGTGAACATTGGGTTGACGTGTCTATGAATTTTTTGTTGGGTTTAACTAGGACTAAGAAAAGGAGAGATTCTATATTTGTGGTGGTAGATAGATTTAGTAAGATGACTCATTTTATTCCATGTCATAAAATTGTTGATGCCACCAATACTGCGGATTTATTCTTTAAGGAAGTAGTGAGCTTACATAGGATTTCTAGAAGTATTGTATCAGATAAGGATGTTAAGTTCTTAGTCACTTTTGAAGGATTTTGGAATAAGTTGGGAACCAAGCTATTGTTTTCTACTATTTGTCACCCACAAACGGATGGGCAAACTGAGATAGTAAATAAGACAGTGATACAATTGTTACGTACCATAGATAATAAAAACTTGAAGAGTTCGGAGGAGTGTTTACCATTCATAGAATATACATGTAATAGGGTCATGCATTATACTAGTTACTCACCATTTGAGAAGAAAAATGAGCATTATGGTACTCAAGCAAATAGGGGCCGAAAGCACGTTACATTTGAACTAGGAGATTAGGTTTGGGTACACTTGAGGAAAGAGTGATTTCCAAAACAAAGAAAGTCGAAGTTGCAGCCACGGGGAGATGGTCCATTCCAAGTCCTTGTAAAGATCAATGATAATGCTTACAACTTAGATCTTCCAGGTGAGTATAATTTTTTGGCTACTTTTAACATCTCAGATCTTTCTCTCTTTGATGCAAGTACAAATTTAAGGTCGAATCCTTTCGAAGAGGGAGGGGATAATGTGATCCATGATACGATGACAAGTCCGGGCAAGGATCCATTGATCGTTGAAGAAGGGCTAATGACTAGGTCACGGGCGAAGTGGGTCAAAGCAACTATGTAACTACTTGTTCAAGCTATGGTGGGCGAAATATTGATCACAATAAGCAAGAGAAGAAGTTTCATGTTAGGTTCGGAAGATGAAAATGCCATGAAAAAACTTGATTCAAACAATGGACGAAAAGGACAGAATGAAAAACTATGCAACCACATAGTTGTTCAGGGCATGCGATCGCATGCCCCTTTACCAAAACCAAAGAGAAGGTCTTCAAATAATCTATGTGGCACTATGCGGCCCGTATAGTACAATTCCGGCTGCACTTTTTTCAAATTTCATGTAATCTTCTAGTTTAGTTAAAATTCTTGTATGATATATTTTTTATATATTTAGGACTTGATTCCATTTTCTAACTAGGTTTTATGGGTTTCCTATAAATACGACGCATTCTATTCATTGTAACATACAGTTTGAAAGATATTATTGCAAGGCATATTGATTTCTTCTCGTTGTTCTTTGAATTAATTTTGAACTTATTAAGATTATTTTTTGTGGCATTCAAACAAATAGAGTAAGATTCTTGAGTCTTGTAATTACGAAATCAATATATTATGTACGATTGTGTTGGTTCTCCGATTCAATATTTTTGAATCAAGTATAAAAGTTGATTTCTTGGCTTTCTTGGGTTGAATCAATCTTGTGTGGATTTCATAGCTACCATTGCTATGTGGGTTCACATCAATTATGTAGTTTAAAGATCCCATGTGCGTTTTCCACCCTTACAGTCAGGTCACCCTTCTCCATGTCAATCAAAGTTTGACTTGTTGCTAAAAATGGCCGACCTAAGATTATTGACATATCTTGGTAGTCTTCAAGTTCTATAACAAAGAAGTCCTTTGGGAATATTAGCTTCCCAAACTTGATGAGCGCATCCTCAACGTTGCCCTAAGGGTATCTGATGTTCCTAGCTACCGGCTACAGCGTCACATTCGATCATTTGACTTCCCAACTCCTAGTTTCCTGAAAGTAGGAAAATGCATTAAATTTAGACTTGCACATGTTCACATGAAGAATTAAAATGAAATTATTTGCCTAGTGAAA
>CAIGRK010360242.1:0-12200 GCA_903798315.1 Fraxinus greggii | reverse complement strand
GAGTTTTGTACTGATGGTTGTCTCTCCAATACTCTAACACCGATGAATGTTGAAAGAATATAATGTGAAGGTGTCACTCTTAGCCGCTTTCTCTCAATGTTCAACCTCATAATTTCGTACAGAAGAGTTTTGATATTTATAGGTAGGGTACAAAACAGATGGGCCAGGAAAAAGTCTTGAAATCGCGAAATAAAAATTTATCGACTCTCGAACGAAGGCTCAGCGGCAGTCGAGTGAAGGCCTGGTGACCGTTCAGCGACGATGTTTCTACTTTTGTAGCTCGAGCCAAAGCTAGGTGACAGTTCAGCAAAAATCCATGTCATTTTCCTTCTTTTCCCATTCTCGAAACCCTAGACTCAAACACCTAACTTTTGACTGATTGCACATTACTCCTTGAACTTTTACAATAAATCAATTTTAGTCATTTTGTCCACAGAATCGCCAATTACAAAATATCTAAAAACCTAACAGTTTTAAAATAGTTTTTGATAAAACGACCTATTTTTCTATAGTAATAACAATTTTTATTCTTTTCCTTGCCTTTACTGGTCATCTTGTCTTTTCCTTTGTTATTACCCCCATTTTTTCTTAACAAGACTCTTATCCTTATTGTAATTGGATTGACTAAAATTACTCACATCCTTGACTTGAGATTTCTGATTAGATGAGGTATTCTCAACTTGAAAAACCTCTTTATGTTCAGATTTCAATTTCAATTCTTTGTTAAAAAAAAAGAACTATGAATTATATCAACAGTCAAGTCACTCCTACCATCCTCTAAAGCATTCCTAATGTCCTTATATTTTTATTATAGTGCATTAAGTAGAATAACCACTTTCTGCTCATCGGAGATCTTTTCACCACAATTTATCAGATCATGTAGTGATCCTATTAAATGTGTTCATGTTTTCTTCTAAATCATTACTTGGATCAACTTAAAACTAAAAAATTGTCTCCAAAGAAAACACTTATTTGGTAGAATCTTAGTGAGATACTGTTTCTCTAAAACAGTCCACAATTCTACGGCAGTTTTAGTTTTTCCTGCTTTCCTAATTACAAAATCAGATAAGTGGAGAAATATGGTACTCCAGACTAATTCATCTTATTCAGTTATCTTATCAACAAACAGATCTTCTGGCCAAGGTTCATCGATAGCTTTACCACATTTCAACTATAGCATAAGTACTTTAATTTTCTGGCATAGAAACTATCATGCTTTGCAACAATGTAGTAATTGTAATCAAATAAGATGTAAAAAAGAGTATATGAGCAATTTTAAATAAACCAATTACAAGATAAAAAATGTAATCCAAAAGGGCAGGAAATATTGATAGCCAACTATACTTACACACAATAAACAATAAATGGAGAAGATTCAACACACATAATCTCAAAATTATTTACATGCAAAAGAGGGGCATATCCCCTAAATAGAACACATTCAGGGTATCAACACAAGGTTCACAATATACAGCTGTTCAAAAAATAGGTATATAAATTTAAATCGAATTAAGATATTACAGCACACACAAAGTAGCAGAATATAAAGTTCATGAACCAATAAAATGTTTTGAATTTCCTTAACCGAAACCTTAATTCCCTCCAATTCTAGGGTTCTATCAGGGACCCCTAGATAATGGTAAATTTAGGGGGTTTTGGAGATCCTTTGTTTTTTTAAAAAACTTTAACTGGTACTTTTAAAAGGAAGGGTTAGGTATTTGTTACCAGAACTGCGAACATAAAAGAAATACTCGAAAGTGCCAAAAATCAACTCTAAGTTCAGATCGAAGGAAGTTCTTCAAAAATATTAACAGATCGTCTCAGATCTAACGTTTACTCTAAAGTAGAAAAGTCGATCAAAAATAGATCGAGGTTTTTGAAAAAAAGTTTGTAGATGGATCAAAACTTTTCTTGCTCTGATACCACTGTTGGTCCTAGATTTTCAAAACTTGATAACTCAACGCTTTAAAACCAAATACATAAAGTAGAAATAACAGGAAATAAACAAATACAAAGAATTTTTGGCCAAAGGCCCTGGAGATTTGACGACTGCTATCTAACGCCTAATCCCCAGTTGAGCATCCATTAGGATTAAGCTCAAATCCACTAGCACCACCAAATATAGACAAAGTTCCGATTACCAGAACACAAAGCTCTCAGATCTCTCTCAATTACAGAAATCTTCTCAAAAACGTTTAATCTCACAAAAGAGAACACCACTAATATTTTCTCCCTTACAATAACACTCAGTATGTACAGAGAAAATCATTCCAAAGAATATACAGAGAAGATGACGAATCGAGAGAAAGCTACTAGATTTCCAATAATCAAACCCTAAAGTCATCGGCCAACATTTATATGAAACAAGGCCAATTATATCATCCAATTTTGCGTATTCAGCCACATACCAGCCATCCATTAAAAAAGGCATTTCCAATTTTAAAAAAAAAAACTTATTCAACCAATTTCCAGATTCTTCTACTTACTGGATCAACATTTGCGCCGACAAATTGGGCCATAATAACAATCCAACAGGCATCAGCTAGGTAGACATTTTAGGCTTCACAAAATTCAGCAGCCCAACTTTTACAGCTTGCAAATTTTTAGAGCTAGCCTTGAAATTTAAGCATGCATTTGTCTTTTGTACTCTACATAGGTAGGATACACCAGGAATTCAGCTAAGGATCAGCATCCATTTTTAATTCACAATGTAATAGAGAGGTAGGTTCATTTGATCTATAATCACAAGACACTTTGAAATGTTCCTCATTGGAATTTACATTTCTTGTTCGAAGATGAATAAATGACAATTTTTTTCCTTCTAATATTTTCTTCTTCTTCTTTCTTAATTTTTCACTATTTTGGGAGAGATTACAATGTTGATGTTGGTTTTTAGATTTAATCACAAGAGAAATTATTTTTCCTCGAACTTTACTGTAGTATGCCAATAAAGTTTCACACCTATATTGGAGCCAATAGAGGGACCTAATCTGACTCACAAGACCCAAGCTCCAATTGATATTTCTAATTGAGTCAACTCTTGACCAATTATGATACATCTATTAATCTCAACTTATTCTACAAAAAAGTCGAAATTGCACTCTCGAGTCAAATGATAATCATGGAAGAAAATTATAATCCAATAATAATATCCTTCGATCATCATTCCACAATTCAACCCCCATTTGACCGTCATATGTTGAAACTGGAAAAATGACCATTTCGCCCTTTCAGAATTATTATCCTCCAAGTCCCATTTTCATAAGGCAAATTCGTTGTGAGCTAATCACACCATAGAGTCCAACGATCCTATCGTTGAACTATTGAGATCAGGTTCAATTGCCTATAGAAAATGCCTCTCATCTTGATGATTAACGTATTCTATTTTTGCAAGTATATTATCTTTAATTGTTTAGCCCCATTCTTAAAGCACCGAGATTAATCTTCTAATTAAGACTTCATTCATTGATACATCAAAGAACTTGAACTAGCAATTAAAGGTATATTAGTTGCTCAGGATTTAAGTAACTCATTCGATGATCGAGTTAAGTCTCATTCTTAGCGACCACAAATTAGTTATCTACGCGGTCCCATTTAATATGCACCAAACACATCATTATTTTTATTTCTAAGACCTAGAAGGATCTCAATAAGAACAATTCAATCTTATCAATATAAATATCCAACTTTATTTAATGATTGAGAATGATACACTTCGACCACGTCACAAAATGTGTCTCACTATACTTGAACCATCAAGTATACAATTTGTGACATCCTATATGAACATGTAATTTTATATTATTTTTACAAATTAAAACATGTGAATAATCGAATATTAATTCATTAATTCATAATGTCGGTCACAAAATATTACTCGAAGGGCATCAAACTAGCAATCTCGCATGTGCTCTTTAAAGTATATGTGACATATCAAGAATACTCATCCTCTTAAGATGCCCATCAACAACCTTAGCTGGTAAGCTCTTGATGAACAAATCTGTAAGATTATCTGCTGATGCAATCTTGCTAACCGTTACATCTCCTTGATGAACAATCTCTTTAACAAGGTATTATTTCCTCTCAATGTGCTCGCCATGCTAGTGATTCCTTTGTTCTTTAGCGTTAGCAACTGCTCCACTATTATCGCAATAAAGTGTTATGGGTTCCATTGTCAAATGTATCATGTCAAAGTCCAAAAGAAACTCCTTGAACCGTATAGCTTCTTTAGCAGCTTCACAAGCAACAGCTACATATTCTGCCTCCATGGTGGAATCAACGACAATAAGATTCAGATCATGTCCTGAATAGACAATCATATATAATTTCTCATTCTCCGGAGATACTTAAGTATGTGCTTCATCTCTATCTAGTGTTTAGGTCCCGAATTAGAGTGATAATTACTATCAATACCCACATCATAACAAATATTCGATATAGTACAAAGCGTAGCATACATGAGGCTCCCTATAGCCAAAGCATAAGGAACCTTCTTCATGTAATCTATCTCCATTAGTATTGGAAAAATGCTCCTTAGATAAATTAATTCCATGTCAAAAAGAAAGTTATCCCTTTTTGGAATTTCGCATTACAAATCTAGATAATATCTTGTCAATATATTAAGTTTAGGATAATGCTATCTATTTGTCTTTCATATCTCGTAAGATATGGATTCTCAAAACATAATTAGCTTCTTCCAACTCTTTTATACCAAACTACCATGACAACAATTTCTTTACATATGACAATGTTCCAACATCATTTCCAATGAGTAGAATGTCATCTACATAAAGAATTAGAAAAACTACTTTATTTCCTCGTATATGCTTGTATGCACATGGCTCATCTAGATTTTTGTCAAAATCATAGGTCTTAATGGTTTAATCAAATATTATATTTCAAGATCTGGACACTTACTTAAGTCCATAAATAGACATTTTCTAAGATTTCCTTTCAGAGCCTTCTTTTACGAACCCCTTAGCTTCCATTATGTGGATGATCTCATCAAGATGTCAATTCAAAAATGCCGTCTTTATGTCCATTTATCAAACCTCATAATCATAATGAACGACAATGGATAAAATGATTCAAATAGATTTAAGCATGGCAACTAGTGAGATGGTTTCCTCGTAATCGATACCTTCTCTTTGGATAAACCCATGGCTATTAGCCTTGTTTTGAAGGTTTCAACCTTCCCATCTATTCCTTTTTTCCTTTTATAGATCCATTTTCACCCTATAGGTTTGACCCCATTAGGTGCATGCATCCACAAGATTCTAAAACATTTTGGAATACATAAATTCCATCTTCGAGTTCATAGCATATTTACATGATTTAAAATCTACATCCACCATTGTTTCTTTAAACGAAATGGGATCTTCCTCTTGCTTAGTAGAGATCGGCTAACAGGACTCTCCATAGAGCAAGTATCTAGAAAGTAGTCTCATCACCTTCCCATTAAGAGTAATTGTTGGAGATGCCTGATCGTTCTGTCTTACTTCCTCTCCTCGCATTGCTTGGTCTTGTCCTTGGTTGGGACCAATCTCCTCATTATCTTTATCGTGAATGGCATGTAAATGTACAACAATGGGTACCTCATTCTCTACTACCCTGGTTCTGTTTGTCCATATCTATAGGCATCAATTGCTCATTTACTTCATTGGCAATCATTAGTTCAGTAGGATGTTCCAAGTCATCATTATTTGATTTTATACAAAATCTGAGATCGGGTTTGTTTGAACCATGTTCTAATATCTCTTCCAATAAAATCTTACTAATGGACTTGTGTTCTTCTATATACTTGTCTTCTAAGAAGATTGCATTTGTACTAAAAAATACCTTCTTATTTAGAGGACTATAGAAGTAGTAACCTCTTGTTCCTTTTCGATATTCTACAAAGAGATAAACCTCTTATCTTGATTCCATCTTATTCTTCCTTTTAGCACATGTGGCAGACATCTCCATATCCGAATTTGGTGTAAATTGAGATTGGGGCCATTCAACAATTCAAGAAACATCTTGGAAACTAACTTAGACAGTGCCAAATTCAAGATGTAAATAGCCGTTTGTATTGCATATGCCCAAAAGGAAATAGGCAATGAGGAATAAATCATCATTGATCTCATCATATCTAAAAGAGTTCCATTTCTGCTTTCTAAGACACCAATCTATTGAGGAGTCCTTGGTGCACTCAATTGGAATATTCTATTATCTGATAGGTAGAATTTTAACTCTTGGGATCGATATTCGTTAACTCGATTGGATCGAAGGGCCTTGATACTCTTACCTTATTGTTTCTCAAACTCCATCCAAAATTCCTTGAATTTCTTTAAAGCTTTGAACTTGAGAGGTATAAGGTATATGTATCAAAATCTAGAGTAATCATATGTAAAGGTGATGATGTATTCATATCTTTCTCTAGTCGGAGTACTAATGGGTCACAAATATCAGAATGTATCAATTCCAAAACTTCTTTAGCTCTTAGTCCCTTAGCCTTAAAAAAAAGTTTCTTGATCATCTTACTTTTTATACAAGATTCACAAGTCGGTATAGATTCCACCTCTAACTCAGTTAAAAATCCACCATTCACCAAAATTTGAATCCTATTTAAATTAATATGGCCCAGCTTAAGATGCCATAAGAGGATTTCATTAGTACTAGATAACCTCTTTTTTTCCTAGCAATAGTGGTGTTATATATAGAGCCAATAATAAGACTTTAGACATAGAGACTATTAACCATATGACCCAGACATAATTATTCAACTTAATAGCCGCCGTAGAACTTGTAAAAATACCGAATAACCAATACGATATAAAAGTGAAACAGAAACTAAGTTTCGTGTATATTGGGGAACATAATAACAGGAATCCAAAATCAAATGTCTACGATTTTCAAAATAAAAGTAAAGGTGCCAACAACTTTGATAGACAGTACTACTCCTTTGCTAACTATTAGAGTGTACTCCCTTCAATGAGGTGCTTGGTTACCTGGAACCCTTACAAAAAATTGCAAATAGGATAAGTAGCTCCAGAATATATAATCTAGGTATTAGTAGAATCAACCATTAAGCATGACTCAATGAATAGAGTATTACCTTTACCTTGCTTCCCCTTAGCTAGGTGATTTGGGCAATTCCTCTTCCAATGACCCTTTTATCTATAAACAAAACAATTTCCTTTGGCTTTCCATCAACAATAGTTTTTTCCCCCTTTAACTTGCCATCTTTCTTTTTGTTCGACCTCTTTGTGTTCTTTTCCCTTTTGCCACCAGAAGGCTTAAGATGAGAGGGTCCGGTATTCACAATCAAATCATCTCTACTTTTGGCTTTAGAATAGATTTTGCACTTTTAAGCTCCTTAATTAATTCTGTCACAGACATGTTCATTTTGTGTAGATTGTAATCAACTTTGAATTATGAGAACATCTTAGGAAGATTCTCAAGAACGAGATCAATTTGAATTTGGATATCAATATCGACTTCTAAAACCTCCACAGCATTGAAGTAACCAATCATGGTTAACATATGGTCCCTCATAGATGTGTCTGATTTCATGCATGTGTTAGTGATTGCCCTAATGGAAGATTGTCTTGCTTGCTGGCTTTGATGTCCAGATATCTCTTGTAGACTTTCCATTATGTCAAAAGCAATTTCCATATTCTGATGTTTCTGTAGCAATACATTTGACGTGGATGCCAAAATGTAGCAATGGACCATCTCATCATAATGACACCACACCGTCTTTCATATGTTGTCTTTTCAAATTTTGTGAAGTCATCTTTAAGGGCTTTGAGACAAATTTCAGTCAGTACAAATTTGTGTTTTTCAACAGTAAAAACAATATTAAGATCCCTTTTCCAATCAACGTAGTTTTCTCTCACGAGTTGGTTTTTGTTAAGTATCATTGATAATGGATTAAGTGACATTTTCTGTAAAATTAATGATTCGTGTAGTAATAAAATGAACAATAATCTTTGTATGATGCATGTATGCATAAACCCAAAACTATATTATTAATCAAAAATCTAAAACCCTTGCAACCTTTAGCATGCCTCTATAGAAGGCCAATGTAGTTACCGACAAGGTTGAGACCCTCCCATTCATTTTATTGAACTAGGAATCTCATACCACAATAAAAATGAGAATTGATTATTATTGGCCTATGAATAATTTTGTCAAAATATTCTATAGGAAGTCCTTCAAATTTTTCATATATAAGTGTGATCACCTCCGTTAATAATTTTTAAAATATCCATAATAGATTAGATGTTATCTATAGGATATCACCTCATTACTTCATTTTAAAATATTCTATATTTAATTTCAGCAATTCTACGATAATAGTCTTTCTTTAGGGAGATTGATGTTATTCAATACTAGAGAAATACTTATTTTAATAACAAATTGGATAACTGGTAAGTTGCTGGTTTATACATGCCTATAAACCCTCTCCCACTTTTTTATTTGAAATCGTTGAATTTTCATTTAATAATTAACTGGTCAAATATAAATAATTATAATGGCACCAAATTATTAAACATAATTTTTTAAGCACTTCTAATTAATTTATAGTAATGAAAAAATTAAATAATACCAATGCATGTCATAAATACATATTCATTCATCATTCATAAAGCAATAAGAGCAATAATTAAATGAATTATAATCACTTATAGCTCATCTTAAGAATTTAAATTACAACAAGAGTTAAAGTATTCCATTGGGCCACATTCCAGCTCAATTCTTCTATTTCCTTGTAGTCCAATCCGTATAACATCCAAAACTTGAGCCAATTTAATTTTTGAGTCCCAACCTTTTTAAACAAAAGACATTATCCAATAAGATTAGCCCAAGTCTCAAAGAAAAGTAAAAAAAAACTTAAAATTGAACCCATCTTGACAAAAACTAGCAAAATCACCTATGAACCACCACTACCCTTCACCGACGACGGCGCCAGCAAAGTAGCGAACCATAAGAGTCAGTAATTTTCTAGGGAATGTATTTATCTAAAAGAAGTCAAGTTCACTTGTTTTCCAATTATAGTTCTGGTTCCTATTTAAGAAAGTTAAGATTGTTACACCTAATTTTCCTGGGATTGTAGTTCCCGGCAAGGAAATCCTTGGCATTAGTCACTTCTTCAGATACGCGCCTCTAAAGGCTTCCGGAATNCGAACCATAAGAGTCAGTAATTTTCTAGGGAATGTATTTATCTAAAAGAAGTCAAGTTCACTTGTTTTCCAATTATAGTTCTGGTTCCTATTTAAGAAAGTTAAGATTGTTACACCTAATTTTCCTGGGATTGTAGTTCTATTGGTCATAACCAAAACCAAGAACTCAATCGCGTGTTTAATGAAGATAGTCAAAAGAAAAAGAGAATCCGACCTTGATGTTAATAAACATGGATGGTCTTTCTCAACTTTTTCATTTCAAAATGTCAATCTATTAGGGAACGTCTCGATATCAGAATATACAAGAATTTTGAGGTCATAAATAGCCAAAATTGCAGCCCTTTTAGTGTTGGTGGCTATAAATGTCGTTCCAAGCCTTCATTCATAATTGGGTGGCATGCTAAAGATCGAATTTATGTCATTTTTTTGCCAAAAGACTGTCCAATTTTGGAAGATAAAACGGAGCTTTATTAGTTTCTACTAGACGAGAAATAAAGAACATAACCAATACAAAATCCAGCTCCGTTTGATCTCCAAAGTAGAAGTTAAATCAATTGTAGGATATAATGTAATATGCATGGGATGTGAGCCGCGACGAGCCGGCAGTAGCAACTACGGCTACCTCTCATGAGGCAACTGCTGCTGCATTCGGCTGCAGTGGCTGTCGCCACTTCGATCGCAGCATATGTCGTCGCCTAGCAGTCTTCCACCATCGTTTTTGCCTCTTGTTTGGACCATTTCTCATTCCTTCCAATTCTTATAATAAACACCTCCATACCCATGGTTTTTCATCTTCAATACCCAAAATGCCATGAAAAAACAGCAACATTGGAGGTTGTTTGGAGCCCCAAAGTGTATAAAATACAAAAGTGAAAACACAAAATCCTAATGCCTTATGGTTTACAATTTTTATAGAGAAAAGTGTAATAAATAAATTATATTAAAACAATGGAAAGGGGGATATTCTAGAGCCAAAAGTGATTATATATAAACATCCACTTCAAGAATATAGAGCAATAAACACATCAAATTAAATAACATAACACCACTCATATAAAAATGCATATTATACTAAAATTTTAAAAACTAATCCTACTCATGGATTTCTATAACTATTGGCTCTGATACCATATGTTGGTTTTTAGACATAATCATAAGGGGAAATTATTTTTCCCTTCGAAGACTAAATCCAAATGGATAATCGATCTTAGATCACTTTGAGATGATTGGATATTGTTTTTAAATTCTCACACATAAGGGAAAGATAATAGCCTTGAAGGACCTTTAAATTACCTTCCAAAATTCTAACCAAAGAATTCTCCCTTAGATCTTCTCCATCTTTCTACTCTTTGCCTCCCTTTTTGACAAATATGAGAGAATGTGGCTATTGTAGTTTGACCCAAATTTTAGTGGGTATTGAAGTCTAATTTGGAGTAGTTTTGAAGATGGTTTTGAAGAGATCGAAATTATGGACCGGAGGAAAAAATCACCGCATTTTTGCTAGCCTGGCGCTAGCTGAATGCTTGAGCAAAGCTGGTGGAAAAAACAACCCAGAGACTCCATCGCCCGACTGTCGTTTGCCCCTCGCTCGAGGGGCTATCGCTCGACTGTCACTCGAGTAATAGTCTTTTCCGGCCCAATTCCGTTTCATCTGTTTGATGCTTTTTGGACTTCTTATTCTACTACAACTTGTCCCTAGGATTTTCCTATCTATAGGTCACGGTTTTTAATATTTTATTTTAAAAGAATTCTAACATAAAGAGAATTGAAAGAAAACATTCTTGAGAGCCTAGATTTTAATTGATTATTGAAATCTTGATATTGTAAACACAAAACCATTGATTTTATAGTAGATTTTCCTTCTCTAAACTTCTTGTGTTCTTGTTCTATTCATCTTTTTTTCATTATTGCCATTATCTTGTGATCTGAAATTTATAACAAGTGATATCAGAGCGCAAGGTTGATTGTTCTGCATGGTGACAATGAAGTATGACATTCCATTGTTGGATAGAAACATAAGATTGACATTATGGCAAGTGAAGATGCGAGCGGTGTTGAGGAGATGTATTTAGAGGAAGCCTTGCTTAGCTTTGATAGGATGTCTACTGCCTGGACATAGGATGAAAAGTGGCGTAGGGATCTAAAATCTCAATCTCAAATTCATCTACATCTCTCGAATCAGATTCTTTAAAATATTCTGAAGGAGAAGAGTGTAGATACATTGTAATTGAAGTTAGAGCAACTTTGCATGATAAAGAGCTTGACCAGCAAGTTACACGTGAAATAGTGCTTGTATTCTCACAGAATGTCTAAAGGTATGTCATTACATGGCTGATTTAGAGACATTGGAGGTTAAGTATGATGAGGAAGACTTGGCTTTGATATTGTTGTATTCACTGCCACCATCATATATGACTTTTAGAGATACTATTCTCCATAATCGGGATACTCTCACCATGGAAGAGGTCTATGATGCTTTACTATCTAAGGAGAAGATGAGACGTCTTACTGGAGGATCTGGAAATCAAGCTGAAGGCTTGGTTGAGCGTGGAAGAAATCAAGATTTGAATTTTGACAGTAATATAAGGGGCAGATCGAAGTCTAGACATGTCACTACTATAAGATGAAGGGGCATATTAGAGCTGATTGCTCTACCTTGAAAAATAGAAATAAAGTTGTTGGTGCTACTGAGAGAGGGAAACAACCTATTAATACAATGGAGGCTGATATTATGGAAGATGAGCAAAGTAGTGGAGAGCTTCTTGTGATTTATGATGGAGATTCTAAATCTTGTTATGAATGGGTTCTTGACTCGGCTTGTACCTTTCATATGTGTCTTAACAGGAACTGGTTTTCAACATATAAAGAAGTTTCGAAAGGTGCTGTGATTATGGAAAACAACGCTCCTTGCAAAATTGTAAAAGTTGGTACAGTCAGAATTAGAATATTCGATGGGGCTGTTAGAACACTTACAGATGTAAGACACATTCCAGAACTGAAGCGAGATCTCACATCTTTGAGTACACTTGACTC
>CAIGRK010360075.1:0-26072 GCA_903798315.1 Fraxinus greggii | reverse complement strand
AGATGAATCCTATTTGTTTATTTATTTTAATTCAATACTAGTAGTTTAGTTTATTTCTTGTGTTTCTTGATTAATTTTGCATACACATTGCATTATTTAATTGATTGGCTACCAATTAGAGAATTAGTTGCTTATTGTATTGTTGGAAGACTTACATTAAGTTTACAACTCGGCAAAATTAACATATGTACAATAGATGTTAGGAATAACATTTATCACATGTGCAATCATTTAGACAATCTAAACTTTAATACATTTTAATTATTCGAATTTGGGTTAGGAATATATTCTTGTCGTGGTTAGAATATATTTAATTTGTCTTGGAAAATGAAATTATATATCATAGTTTCATTAATTGTCAAGAACGTGTGAACGAAATTAGATTACAAATCAAGAATTGAAATAGATAGCAATAGGCAGATTCTAAATTCAATACAATCATCAATAAATTGATAAAAATTACATTTTAACAGCTTTCTTAAATTAATTTGACATTAAACAAAATCAAACTTTCTTTTGTCTACATAATTCAAAGCTCATAAAAAGTTAGTTAAACTTGAATTGAATTTATACCTTGTGAGACGATACTCTCAACTCATCAATTATATTACTTGTCAACGATAATATACGCTTGTGAGTTTCGCACGAACAGTTTGCGTATGAATTTGGTTTGGCATCCAGCATTAACAAACTCATAAAAGGTATTTTGTCAATTGACATTAATTTACGAGTGCGTTGAATTATTAACAAAGGCAAAAAAAAAAAGCTTAGGCTTTATGGTTCAAATTTGTTTTACGTGTAAACTGTCTTTTAAACAAATTTGTTCAATAAAATTAATGATGTTTTAAAGGAGAATGATGAATATGCAGTTGGATATTTCGAATTCAAGTTTCATTCCATTATTGGAAACATTGAGGTACTTTTCAACTACATTTTCAATGAGAAGTTCTAAATGAAATAAAGGTACTTGAAGAATTTCATTTATATTAACTTCGAGGTGGTGCCACTTTAATAGAAAGTTGGAGTTTCTTTTTAAAAATTCATTAAAAGGATAAGTGCAAAGTTGTAATAGCGCTAAATGTTGTACAGACCAAAAGAATTCTGGTATTTATGTATGTAGTGTCAATAGTGTTGTCAGAAGGAATAACTAGTTAAAAGTTTTCATGCTACCTAAAATTTCAATATCACTTTTTGAAACATGCACTAAGATTACCAAAAATATCGTTTTATTAGAAATCAAAACTATTTTTGATTTGAACAAGGGTAGGATTCTTGTAATTCTTTCGAAAATAACAATATAAATTAGGATGTTTTGAATGCTTTCTAGAGAGAGAGAGAGAGAGAGAGAGAGAGAGAGAGAGAGAGAGAGAGAGAGAGAATAGATAAAAAAAATAAATAGACTTATATGTATTATAACGAGAACGAAGACCTTATATTTAAAGAGAATGATTAAGAATACAATGATAATAATTTCTAGGGTTGTATGGGTACAATTGTCATTCATTAATAAACTTACTATTTACAAAACTTTCTCTTGAATGACACATTACAAAATATTTGCCTCNAGAGAGAGAGAGAGAGAGAGAGAGAGAGAGAGACGTGAAATAATGAATGGAAACGTAGTAGAATAAATTTCAAGGACAAAGGCGAACTTGGCTTTTGGAAGGCAGACTTGAGGCCACAGGTCCAAGCCCGCAACCATGTACGACCTGCATGTCCTCAAGACCTACACTATGCGGCCAGGGATAGTTGATCATTCAATCTTTGGCAGAAAAATATGTTTTTTCACCATTCATTTTGTTCATTGATTCAAAGGGTGCCTCCAATATCTATAAATATATATTGATGATTGTTAGATGGAAAATATTAATTCTTCAATCTTAAGCTCTTCATTATTCCTTGGTTATTAACTCTCAAGGCTTTATTAATACTAGGAGCTATTTGCTGGTGTATCTCGTAAGCAATCTCAAGGACGAGAGGGGACAAATATCATTTTAGGACTACACTTTCTATATGTTCAAGTTTCTAATTTCAAGTTTATTCTTTCCTTTTTTTATGATTTTATTTGATCTCCATCTTCTACATTTATTGTTGAAGCAGCACGAAAGAAGGAATTCAAACGAAAACCTTAAGAAAACAATTTTAGAATCCACCAAATTATGAATAAATAAACTCATGAAATTTTATTAATGTAAGATGATAAAAAACAATGAATTGACCATTTATTTATAAGAATTTACATGAAAACCTAGTTTAAACAAACTAAAGTTGCAAAGAATTCGAAATAAAGTAAATGACAAAATTAGCAATAAAACTTTAAAAATAGTTTTCAATTCCTAAGCAAACTCGGAAAGGTATTATGGGCCCAAATCAGAGTTCGGACACCACACGCCTGCGTTATTACAGTTTTCTTTTTTCGATCCAATTTGATGAGGATGAATCCTCTTCCGATTCTTCCCTTGATCTCAGATGATTTATTGTTATGTATATATCATTTCTTTCCTAGTTTGTAGAATATTCTCACATATATCAATTATATTTATTTGTTTCCTAGTATATAGGATCGTCCACTTGTACATAAATTCTACATAATGAGAATTGTTCACCTCAATATTCATTGAGTGTGCCCAGCTACTGTTCGGATTATACTATCAATGACAATCACTTGTGAATGGCCCTTACATCAATTAGCTGTTAAGAATGCCTTTCTCCATGGTCATATTAATGAAGAAGTGTACATGGATCAACCACCTGGCTTCATTGATCCACAGTTTCCTCAACATACGTGTCGCTTGAAGTGCGCTCTTTATGAACTCAAACAAGCTCCTTGTGCTTGGTTCCAACGCTTCAGTTCCTTTTTTATGAAACTTGGTATTCTTCTCAGTCAAGCTGATTTCTCTCTATTTATCCATCATGCTTCGGCATGCAAAATTTATCTACTGCTATATGTCGATGATATGGTGCTTACTGATAACAATCCCACTTTGATAACGACTCTTATCACATGATTGTCCAAAGAATTTGCTATGAAAGATTTGGGTGCTCTACACTATTTCCTTGGTTTCGAAGTCCAATCTAACTCTCAAGGCTTATTTCTTAGCCAACCCAACTATTCTCTGGATCTACTACAACGTGCTGACATGGTTGAGGCCAAACTCATTACCACACCTTTTGTAGTTGGTCAACATCGCTCCACTGAAGGAAACCTCTTTTCGGATCCCACCCTTTGTCTGTCTCTTGCAGGAGCTCTACAATATTTGACAATTACTCTGCCTGATCTCCCATTCAATGTCAATTCCATTTGCCATACATGCATGCTCCAACCGAAGATCATTTCGTGCACTCAAACGCATATTGCATTATGTTAAAAGCACGATCCATCATGGTCTTCAACTTCACTACACCCCCTCCAATGAATTGCTTGCTTATTCTGATGTTGATTGGGCAGGTTTTCTTGAAACACGTTGATCTACCACTGGCTATGTTATATTCTTGGGAACTAATCTTGTCTCTTGGTGCTCCAAGAAATAATCCATTTTTTCTCGCTCCAGTGCCGAAGCTGAGTATCGATCCTTAGCCGTTGCTACTGCTGAAGTTACTTGGATTATTCGGCTACTCCGTGATCTCAGTCTTCAATTGCCTTCCCCTCCAAAAATTTTATGTGATAACAAATGTGCTATTTTTATGGCAGTCAATCATATCACTAGGCCCCGACATAAGCATATTGCGATTGACTACCATTTTGTTCGTGAACTGATTGCAAATGATTCTTTAAAAGTCGCATTTGTTCCTTCACATCTCTAGCTTGCCGATTCCTTTACCAAGGGAGTCCCTAAGCCTCAGTTCCTACATTTTCGTAACAAGCTTCGCATGCTTCCTTCTGCCACGCTCAGCTTGCAAGGGGTGATAAGGATGAATCCTCTTCTGATTCTTCCCTTGATCTCAAATGATTTGTTGTTATGTACATATCATTTCTTTCCTAGTTTGTAGGATATTCTCACATGTATCAATTATATTTGTTTGTTTCCTAGTATATAGGATCTTCCAACTGTACATACATTCTATATAATGAGAATTGTTCACCTCAATGATCATTGAGGATTCCAGCCATCNATCTCTAGCTTGCCGATTCCTTTACCAAGGGAGTCCCTAAGCCTCAGTTCCTACATTTTCGTAACAAGCTTCACATGCTTCCTTCTGCCACGCTCAGCTTGCAAGGGGTGATAAGGATGAATCCTCTTATGATTCTTCCCTTGATCTCAAATGATTTGTTGTTATGTACATATCATTTCTTTCCTAGTTTGTAGGATATTCTCACATGTATCAATTATATTTATTTGTTTCCTAGTATATAGGATCTTCCAACTGTACATACATTCCATATAATGAGAATCATTCACCTCAATATTCATTGAGGATTCCAGCCATCTCACACACGGGTTATCGAACCTTCATACAATTCTTTTTCAATCCATTCAATCATTTGTTCTACATTAATGATATTTGATTCTTTTATTATTTTTATATATATTTAGGGATGTCAATTCGACTTGTCGATTTGAGAGGGCGGGCTCGTGACTCGTTGGAACCGAGCCTCTTTTTCTAATTACTTGCCTGAAGCAGGCAGACAACCGTCAAGCAGCCACCAAAAAAAAAATTGAGCCAGCTCGGCCTGAGCCTAGAGCTCGAGTCAAGCCTCAATTTTTCGATCGAGGTTTGGTTCAGCTCAAGCCAAAAAGAGCCGTAATCTTCAGCTCGCAGCCAGCTCGGTCCAGCTCATTTACATCCCTATACATTTTCAAACTTCGTTTCTCATGAACTTTGAACATTAATAATGGCATCATATAAGAGGTATTGTCGCAATATCCTATCTAAAATCGTATGCAATTGCTTTTGATGAGCTTGCTAGCATTGGCACCGTGGACGCCGTACGAAATTCCAATGATATCAAAGCAGAATGCACGATTGATATTGAATGCCCTGGACGTATTCTCGTAACAGATTATGATTAATGTGATGTGATTGAATTATTAACCAACACAAAATAAGAATTTAAACTATAATAGAAAGCTACTTGAAATTTATTCAAACGTTCAACTGCAAAAACACAATTCTATATATTTTACAACTTTAATAGAAAAGAAACTGCTGCNTCTTCTTCAATCCAATCAGTCATCTGTTCTACATTAATGATATTTGATTTTTCTCTTATTTTGATATGTATTAAGGAATGTTAATTTGGCTCGTCGATTCAAAAGGGACCGTGGCTCAGCTCGTGACTCGATGGAATCGAGCCACTTTTTCGAATGACGGTTCGAGCCCAAGCCGGCGCCAGCCCATGAAATTTAAACTATAATAGAAAGCTACTTGAAATTTATTCAAACGTTCAACTGCAAAAATACAATTCTATATCTTTTACAGCTTTAATAGAAAAGAAACTGCTGCATACACAACCCATGCAAAGGAAACTGAAATGAAAGTAATCTTGATAGGCATTCTTCCATTATCACTTCTTAGAAACATGGCTTCATAAATAGGCCAACAATTCACTACCCCAAAACTTGCAATAAGCATCTGAAAAATCAAGGAGTCCATATTTTCGCCCCTTAGGATTTTCAAAAACCCCATAATCAACGCTGTTAAATTCAAAACTGCACCGGTCGAAAATGGCACGAAAATGGGTGAGGGAACCCCAAATTCAAATTTCCCTTCACAATACCTTTTGTTTTGTTCATTTTCAACTACTTTGCTGGTTCCTACAAACCCTCTTGTGGCAATTCCCAAACGATTGATAATGTGCTCTAACGATCCAAATAAATCAGAAGACAGTGACCTTGTGAGCCACATTCTTTGATCGCTCCACCACCGTAGGATTGTCCCTCGGGCCAAGACGAACTCCAGGCAATCTTGTCCGTAGGCCCCAAGAAATAGGAATATGCACAAGAAAAACCGGGGATCCCAAACCTATAACATATGTTCAGAAGAGAGAAAATAGAATGAGAAAAATCGCCATTGTTTTTAACTTTCATACAGTACTTTTCTCTTCCACGTTTTGCTACCAACGGAAGAGTCAATGGTGGATTTGTGGTATCAGGGAAACTAGTAGATAAATTTTTGATAGGAGAAAGGTCAATAATGGTAAAAGAAAAGGATGCCATAAGTTAAAATGAACATGTTTAATGAACTCGATGAACTTTGAAATGACCACATCAAGTACACTGAATTGAATGAAGTACAATAAATTGGTATGATATTCTGACCAATGACGATAAATTAGTTTTAAACGAAAAAGTAAAAGCGTGGCCATTATTCTTTTCCCGTTATGTGACTTCTACTTCAACCTCTTATTGATTCACTTGTTACTTACCTTTGGGAAGACAGATAAGTTGTTGAGCAGGGCCGTTTGAGGAAGGCAGGCGTACACTGCGACAGGGAATGACAAAAGGGGGCCAAAGGCATAGTATGCATAACAATGAGCCTTTAAAGGTCCAAGAAACCGAACGCCAAAGACTAAAGGACTATGCTTGGAGAAAGACACCTCCAGGAGGCCTAAGGCCCATCTCTTGGTCTGGTTCAGCGAATCATTAAGGGATATTGGCATTTCGCCCAAAAACGATGCTCTTTCGGGATTACAATATACTGACTTCCATCCTTCGCAATGAAACTGATAACCGGTATAATAGTCCTCGACTAACGAGCCATATCTAAACCCAATCTGCAAAATACAGAAGAACCTGCGGTTTCAATAAATTAATAATGCTCTCGAAAATGTCATTTTTAATTTAATAAAAACCTAACCTTGGAACCCCAATTTGTCTGGTTCTCATAATTGCAACCTGCTACATGGTGGGCTAGCTCTAAAATTGACTGATTTTTTATACTCCTCTCAACAAAATTATCTGGGTTCAATTCCACAATTTCTGGTTCGATAAATGATGATGAGACACCATAGAAAATGCGTCGACGAAAAAATGTACCAGTCCCAAAGTAATCCGGGCCTGATAAACCATTCATGCCCACCGGGTTTATATAAAACGCACGCCTAAGCTCGGACGCATAGATATCGGCCTTGTTAAGCCCATCGAAACGTTGAGGGTACTGAACAAAACCCAATTTCGGAGAATTGTCCAAGAAGTGACACAACATTTGATGAGGTGCCGATGGATCATTGGATATCATGCCACAATCTAAGGTCAGAATAATTGGTGCATTTGTCATTACTGCCGAAACTCGAAGCTTTAGAACAGACAAAACACACACAATTATATAAGACAAACAAAAATGATGTTAGAGATTGTCAACTGATTAGATTATAAGCAATTTGTCAATATATTACCAGTGCATTAAGGGCTCCTGCCTTAAAATGGTGCTCGGATGTCCTGCACTTCTCTCTAGACACATAGACGAGATTTGGCATTGAATGGCCTCTAATATCCTTCTCATTCCCAGCTTGTGACACTACCTGTCCAACATAGTATCTTTTAGGAAACAAATATCCACGTGTTTCTCGTTGATTTCTCTCTAGACAAACAGACGAGATTTGGCATAGAATGCCTCTAATATCCATTAATTTATATTTGGTTGCTTCATTGTAAATACGAGCCACCAAAAAACTAAAAAAACCCGACAACATATTTGATACAATGTAAAGTTGAAGATTGTCATGATTCAATAGATCACATTTGAGCTCAAGGAATTGATACATGGTTAATGGTTTAGTATCGGTATTTACTTTTAGGACCAATCAAATTTTACTTATCAAATTAAAATACTTCCAACTGAATTCTGCTAAGTGATTAATAATTGGTAAAATACAATAAAAGAATGTAATTTTACCTGAATTACAGTGGGATGATCTTGACGAGTAAATCCCTCGATCCATTTGCCAAAAGCTTCAGCTTCTTCCTCACTGGTTTTGTACTCGTCAATAACTTTCCCTTTCTCAACTACACTTTCTACCCTTCTTTTAATATTCTCATACATCGTCTGCAGTGAAATCTAGATTTAAGTTTTAACCTTTGTGGCATGTTTGATCAGTTAGATAGTAACGAAGAAATCGAAAAAGTATATATATATAAAAAAGGCTAAAAACTGTGCAGCCTTGACGTCCCATCGAACCAACCCAACTTAGCTCGAGGCCAAGTTTTTAGCCAACAAAAATGACTCAGACAAAGCTGTAAACAATACCTTAATTTCAGAGTTTGAACAAGAATTCGATCTGAAATAAGCTTCGGGGCACCTGTTCAAAACCTTATTCTCCCGACAGAAAGGCAGCCAATAGTTTCCAAATTTAGCAGCCTCCATCAAAGCGAAGAGAGTGAGCTCGGATCCTCCATCATCCGATACATAAATCGACAACTTTTTTGCCGGATAATCATATGCCATCACCGATAGAGCCGTGTTTACCACCGTCATGGGCGGTTTTTTATAAGGATCCGCCGTGCATATAAATATGTCCAAGGCTGGAAAATTTTCCCGATCACAATTTTTTTCGATGTTTTCTGGGAAGACATTTTCAATAACTGGATTCATACGAAAGGCCTGGGAATTCAACCACATAAAGCCCAGTATAATATCTGAAATTAGCAACGATGTGGATATGAAGAAAGCACCATAGGTGGGGGAGTAGAGGAGACTTTCTGCGTGATGGTAGAGGAGAGCCAGGATGGCAGAAAAGTAAGTAACGGCAAATGCACTGTTGAGAAAACGGCGGCGCAGTCGCTTGGATGAGTGTAGGGGGAACTTGGGTGTTGAAGTTCCCATTTTCCGGCAGCCCTGTTCCGTCTTCACAATTTGTAAGTACTTGCATTTGCATTTAAATAATCAACGAATCAGTTGAAGACAAATTTCTCAATTTCATTGTCAAAGGTCAAGATCATGTTTTGGAGAAAAATAAGTTTACTTTTCAAATGAGTGAAGATAACGATAAACAATGACGCGGCATCGTGTATTAATCTACTTGTTTTATAATTTATATAGGACCACCAAGAAAGAGTAGAACACGAAAAACAAGTGAATTCTACTTTTGCTTATTCGATAATTTAAAATGACCTAGCTTATGTTTGATTTATGTTTATAAATTATTCATAAGCATAAATTATTTTGTTACATATATTTCGAGACATTTATAAATACTGTCCACTTATTCATCATTTATTTTATCAATTTATACATAATTTTCAAACATGTTCTTATATGTAGTGTGAACAAGATTTACAAAATTCATGATAATACATAATGTTATTGTTTAAGCCTGAGTTTGATGGGTATTATTTTGAGAAAATGACGTTTTGATTAGTAATTTTTCGAAATATGTGGTTAAAAATAAGAAAAAATTTTAATTTACGTGTAAAATATTTTATTTTATACATATATAATTGGAAATGAATATGACAATTAAAAAGTTTTAAAATAATAATTGTCAAAAAGGGGGCTAAAATTCATGCAGTTAGAAGAGGGATAATTTGATAATACTTTTATTAGGAAAAAAAAATATACCTTAAAGTAACTGATAATTTTTTTTTGAGAATATAGACTATTTAAGTAAAAGTGAACTTTCCATATAATTTCATCATAACATTTTTTTTAGAATTAGTTCTTGTTTGGCCTTCATTATTTTCAAAATATATTTTTTTCTCTCTCTTCCTTATTTTCAAACACACGTTATTTAATAAAATAATATTACACATAAATCAAAAAGTTTTGTTTTTTTTAACTACACATTCTCCATCAAAATACTATTTCAAAATGCATTTTGGACAAAAAATGGACTCAAATAGGCTCTTAATTAGTTTTTGTCACTTGACTTTCACTAAAATCTTGTCGTCAACGTTCTCAAAACTCATCCTTTTACCCTATCCCACCACCACCACCACTTCATCCCCCACAAAACCGCCACCACTATTGCGATACAAAGCCATCATAGATGAAAATGACCTTCGATTGTGAAGTTGACAGCCAAGAGAAGCAGCCATATGAACTTGTAGTCGTCGACTATGATTCTTTTGGCAATGGCAATCGTCGATGAGGTAGAGTTGCAAAACAAAATCTACCCTCTATCTTTAGGTTTTTGTAGTTACTTCTATGGTGATTTTTGTTTGGACGGATTTTTTTATGTAGTTTCATGAGTGGTGGTGATGGTGGTTGACGACGATGATGATAGTGAAGGTGTCGAATCACTTCGATGTGATTGGGTGAATGGATCGCAAGGACGCTAAGGTTTGGATTGCAAATTTGAAGTTTGTGTGTGGATCGAGGTCGTTATTTTGTGCAATAAGTTGGAATGGAAGAGTTCGTGGTCAAATTTTAGGACTGGTTATGGTGGAAGCTGGGTTGTGGTAGTGATGGTATATTAAGAGATAAATTTTCACATCGAATAAACGAAAACATAGACCAACTTATAATGGCTTGAACTACCTCTTAATAAGATTGACATTTTAAAATAGAACAAGAAGTCTTAATATGGTATCAAAACTTATTAAATTCCAACGAGAAATTCGATTAAGACTCAAAAAACAAACACATGGATTTCGAGATTAGCATGTCCAAACGAGTCACCATCTTATCGGGGAATATTAAGTGATAAAATTCTATATTGAATAAAAATGAAAATACAGATCAACTTATAACTGTTTGAGGTACTACTCTTAATAAGATTGACATTTTTAAGATTGACATTTTAAAATGAAACCATAAATCTTAGTATAGTTATGGTATGGAAATTGAGATACCCTTAATAAAATTTTTGGTATAGATGTAAAATATTTTATTGTGTGAATTTGTTGTTAAAAATTGTTCTATAGCAAATCATAAAATAAATTAAAAAGTATTAAATAGACACTAATTTTATATTTATTTTTATAATGTATCCATACGTGGTCCACAATTTTGTAATTAACTCTAATTTTAATTGATTTCTCTAGTTGTACAGAAACAGAGCGGTCAGAATTTCACCAGATGCTGACGTGCGGTTTTCTTTCTTTTATTTTTTATTTTTTAACCATTATCGAATCAAAAGCTATCGGGTGTATTCGGACAAAATTCTGGCAGCATTTTTTTTGTACACGTAGCAGGGCTGAATTTTAACACAGGTGAATTAGTCGTTTGAAATAAAAGCCTAATAAGCACATGGTGTGGTCCAGGCCCGTAAAATGTGAGTAGTGAACATATGATATGTACTGGTTAAATAGGCTGCACAGGCCCATAAACCATTCTAGCAAGGCCTAGCACAGACCAATCTAAGTTGTATTATGGGCTATACCCCAGGCCCACTTGTTTTGTTTATTCTTCAAATTTTCAATTATCTCAAAATATGCGTTCATAGTTTCCTTTTGGAATATGAAATTGAGGCTTTACGATGAATGTTGAAATTCATCGTAAAGCCCATAATGCAACTTGTTGTGGCTCCGATGATCAAAAATTCATCAAAAATTTTTATTTTTTTCATAAATTCCACTTGTTGTGGCTCCGATGATCAGTGGCTTCCCTACAAACATGATCAAAATTACACGTAAAGGATGTTTTGATAACTAAATGGAACAAGAATAAAAAGAGTTAAAGAGAGACATGAAATAAAATTTAGACACGAGGTGATGGTTGACCACATGGAAGCCTTGTGCCCAGCGAAGCATTGTAGCGAGGTGAAGGCAAACCACAAAGGCACTAATGGTCAAACTAAAGTTCACCGCGCTGAGATACGTAGGTCCTGTTCGGTACAGATTAAAAGCCAATTAAAATTAAAAATATGGCCGTTATGAATTCTCCTCATCTCATAAAAGTCAACAATAACGGCTAGTTTTTCAATTTTAATCTGATTTTAATCCCTACCGAACACGCCCTTAATGTTGTCACTCTTTTGAGATTTTATCATTTGTTTTAAATTTCTGTCATTTTATTGAATTGATTCCAAAGTTTTAATTGGTATTTGTCACTTTTTTTAGCCATNGTCATGTTCGGTACAGATTAAAAGCCAATTAAAATTGAAAATATGGCCGTTATGGATTCTCCTCATCTCATAAAAGTCAACAATAACGGCTAGTTTTTCAATTTTAATCTGATTTTAATTCCTACCGAACACGCCATCAAACGGGATTCCCTCGAAGGCTCGCCAGGTGGCAAACCTTAGACAGCGGAGAGTGAGTCCTGACCTTAGACACTACGACAACCCCTTGTATTGGAAGAAGCATCTCTCTACTTTGACACACTTTGCCTCAACAATAGGATCTAGGCATGGATATTCGTTTTAGGTTGAAATGGGAATATCCATCTGGTTAACTGAAAATACCCTTCAATCACTTCTTCAACACAAAGAGAATATTCCAGCTTTAGAAGTTCAATTGGATTTGTCAAGGTATTCTGATGAAAACAACGTTCCATCTAAATGTCTTAATCTTCACTTGTTCAGACAAATAGCCCATCTACAGATTTCTTGTCACAAGTATCTTCAACTTGACCCAGAATTTTCTATTTTGATGTCATTTTCAACTCAAATCAATCGTTAGATACAATTAAGGGTAATTTGCAAATTCACATTATTTGGTCTGAAAAGAACATGTTGAAGAGAGAATCTTTAAATTTCTAAATCCATTCATATATACAAACATGGGATGAGAAAAGTTGGCATCTATTCACCAGAAACACTCCTAACATACACAAATTCTAATCATACTCGATTAGCATACTCTGGTACAATTATACAAACCATTCAACTTTCGTTATACACGAAATCTAGTTAAAAGGATCCTCGAACCGAGCTATGAACAGACAAGTCTCCTTGATCATCTACAAGATCATCAATTCATTCACGTCCTTGTTGGATGATCCGGAAACCTTTACATAGTTCACACCATCTTCAATGGCACAAAACTGGCCTACTTACTCTGAAAGAAAATAAAGAGGAAAATGGAAAAGGAAGGGGAGATTGATACTAATTCTCTTCCAAGTTAAAGCAGGTTCCTTCTTTGTCTGAAGACAAAGGAAGAAGAGTGCTCCCTGTTCTCATTTTCTTCGCGTCTTGGCTCAAACAAATTAAAATTCTCCGCACCATGTTACAGAATTCTCTGCAAGAAAAATTACCATACCAAACCAAAACATATGAACAAACAAAATTTGAATATACTCCAGATGACAAAGAAATAGTAGACTTACGGCCATGGATCATCACCCATGAGCATCATATCCCCTTCGTTATCCGTAAAAACAATTTCCCATTTGTTTCGAGGCTGGAGTTCCCCTTTTATTTCAAAGATATCTTCAAGCTCACTTATAAGCTCATCGTATCCCTTCAATGCAGTCAAGTCAACAGCACGACCCACTGCAACCCCTTGCATTTGAACCTTTTCAAGGGTTTACCCAACCAAACACAAATTTTTAAATCAAGTACTTTTTTCCAATTGATTAATGCCGAATCAGTAATGTATTAGAAGTGATTATACCTTGGTGCGACTTCTGGTGGAGGGACAGTGGCTACTTTGACCCTCCTTTGTGGAACCTTGAAACTGCTCTTTCTTCAGGTATTTGGAATCCTTTGAAAGACCAGATTCATGTTTTGAATTGACGGAGGAAAGTGCACTTGGAACATATACATCACCAGTATCAGTTGATATGTCAATTGATTTTGGAGTAGAATCCTTATTACGGGCAGAGGGACTTGTCAAATTGATCCCAAACAATCGGCATGTTGCAACAGTGGCCTCCCTCTTCTCATTATTTGTATGTGACATTGGGGTATTGCTCAGTTTTCCTGAATCTAGAGCTGAATTGTTTGAAAACATAGGCCATACCGAGGCACTTTTACTCTCTTTGGTTTCTTCAGAAAACATATTTAGAGAGGATTTTGAAAGACTAAGCCAACCAGGAACTGGAAGTTCAGCAGGCGATCGAAGCCTTTTGTGCTTCACTCCCATTGGATGAACCAACGCGGGGGACATGGGTACTGACACCACAAAGGGTTCTATTTCCCATGGAGAAACCCTTTCAGGTCTTGGAATAGATGCAGGTTCATCCCATCGAACCTGTGAATATGAGGAGAAAAGAGAGTAAAATTTGAAACTTCAGTCTTTCAATAATGCTAATTTGGAAGTAAGAAGATCAGCATATAAACTAACCTTCAATGATCGCCAGTCTGAATCTTCCCAGTTGGGAGAAATATCTTCCACCCCAAATATTGTACCAGAAAACCTGATCGATTGGAGAAGCAAAACCGAAAAACTATTAGCAACTCGACCTACAAAGTACAAACTTCTAATATAACCAGGTTGCATATATATAATTTAATAACCTTCTCTCGGGAGAATCTTCTCCCTCAAATCTCATTTTGAATCTCATGCCAACTTTGAAACCATGATTTACAGCTTCTTGATATTTGTTGAGGCCTACGATGAACTGACTTGTTCTAAAACATTTTACCACAGAAGACACATGTAAGAAGATGAATACACAAACAGCATTTTAAGTGAAAAAATGAGAATATTTACCGGACCTTGGCTTGTAATAAACAACAAATATGGTCTGTGTTGCAACTGCATGAGATGCCGTTGCAAGCACTCCGAGATGCATGCTCTGACTTGAAATAACTGAAGAAGGCATGGTGCACTGTTGACGAGCATGACGCCTAACTCCAACACGTAATTCCCCATTCTCTCCCCTATATTCCGTGTCACGAAGAAAAAAAAAAGTAAGTGAGATATTTTTCAGGAAACATATGCAGTAACAGATCATTGTAAGTGTGTATAACAAATAGATACCTCAAAAATACAAAAGAATCCCCAGCAACTAATCTCTTAGAAGTAACGAATGTACTCCATCCCGTTGTAAGCAAATGCCGTCGGGGTTGACCTGTTCAGTTTTTGTCAGAGATATATGGATTCCAAGCAGAATTCAATATCATACACATACAGTCAGGATTATACACATATTTATTTGCTAGTATTGGCATTTATACATTAATTAATTTGTTTATTTTAAAAAAGGCATGTCCCCACCAGCCAATATATAAAAAACAGGAGAATTAGAAAGGCCAAGACGAAATATGACCTCTAAATATATGCTTAAAGTGCCATTCAGTGCCATGTAAATCTTTGGCTACCAATTCTTGGGTTGGCGTCTGCTGGATCATATCCTGGTCCAAGAACAACCGTTAACCGTAGCTTAGAAAAAGTTCTTAACAATAAAACAACAAATATACAAAGAGACATCTGGCAAAAGAAAACAGAAAAAACGTTTGGAAAAGGTGATGATTTACTACCAAGGGAGGAAGGCATTCGTTAGCATGTCTACGGAGAACAGAGAATCCACCATGTGTGCTGGTATCAGAGGCTGTCAAAACCTTGCAGAATGAGTGCACTGCAGGTTTAGATTGCTCGAGAGGACCCTTATCAGGACTTATATTCTCCGTTCGCTACAAATAGTTATATCCAATAATGACTTAATTTTTCTTATATAAAATCGATGCAAGAAAAACAATCTTCCCAATCACTGGATGCAAATATAGCAATACAGATACACAGGGAATAATTTAAGATCTTACTCCTTCTGGCATCAAAGTTATTTGTGTATAAACTTCATCAGTGTCTTGCTCAGCCTAAAACAGACAAAAATTCAAAAATGAGAAAGTATATTCTCCACTTATATTCCTATCATATAATTCTGTTTATATTAAACTTTGTATTACAGAAAATAGAATTATTATTCACTTCTTGCAGAAACAAACCAAGAACAACATTTCACAAAATAAAAAATAAAATTAAAAAATGTGAAGTCCATACCAGTAGCTGAACATTAAAAACACGACATAGAATCTTTGAAGGCAACCTGAACATTGTTATCCTCTGATTCAGTTCCTGATTTGTAGATGCCTCCAACTAACCAAACCCAGAAACCAGAATTTTATTAAGGGAAATATCCCACGTCAAATAAAGATGAAACAATTACCCAACATATAATCTTAACAAGATTAGTGTTCTAAGAAAGAACCCCGAGTCTTAATAAATTTTCACTCCATAAGAGGAAAAAAATTGAAAATGAAAAGATTACATACTTGTTCCATGTGACCTTGAGGAAAATAATAAACTTTCTCTCCATTTTTCGGAACATCCACCAATGGACCTGCACAAGCCTTCCATAGCTCCTTATACAAAACATCCTCAGCACCGCATCCTGAAATTTTCAAGAAAAAAGGCATTATTGTCCGAAAATCCTTCTTTTTTTTTTTTCTTTTTTTGAAAAACCACAAAAATAATCTAAGGATCGTTGTACAGATTTTACCTTCAGCTGAAACGTTGATTTGCTGCTGAGAAAGCGAGCCTCTATTTGCCATCACTAAGCAATCTCTTTGATAAAAATCTCTTCTTTAAAATCTCAGGAAAAGTTTAACTATGAAATGAAGGTAATAATAGTAAATTCATATACAAAATAAACCGTTGAAACGGTTGGATAGAACGTGCGGCTGTTACAGTGGCGCCGCCGCGCCGTGAAACGGACTTTTCTTGAGCAGACGCGAAACGGCGGAACCGAAGCCTTGATTTCCACACAATCAATCTCTCTCTCTCTCTCCCACACACGGTTTTCCGTTTATCTCTACTATAATAATATTGTATGTATCAAGGGAGTGGTTATATGGAACATGGTTAGGTTGTCTCCTTTTTGTGTGCAGTGACGCCAACCTGAGTTAACTTTTTAACTAGACAAGGCAGTTACAGTGACGACACTCTGGGAGGAAAAGTGGGGTCCAATTTTAGTAATGGTCGCATGATACTGATGCAACAAGCACGGTTGGGGACTTGTTGTTGACACTTATTCAATTTTATTTGTTGATTAAAAAAAAAATTGAAAATATTATTAGGTGATGGGGACTTTTCCTATTATAACCAACCTTTATCCCAGTTCAAAACCATGATTACTATTCTGAATATTTTTTATTAAAATCAAATAAAAGATGTGTGAAAGATATATTTTGAAGTAAATAACAAAGTGATATTGTTGTGTTATTATGTTTTAATATTTTTATTATATAGGTCATGTTTTTACTAAATTACATGCTCGACTCCTCAACTGATTGCAAGAGTGTACACTAAATTTCAAAAAATGTTAAATACTGATTGTTGTGATTTTAAGTTCCTATTTGAACCCTGTTATTTCCGAACTCATTTTGTTTCAAACTTATTTTCAATCATGCACTCTCAATAAGATAATTTACACATAAATCCCCAAAACAATCTATTTAACCTCATATTTTTCAAAATAATCGTAGTTACAAAATCTATTTTTTCAACATAATAAGACTAACAAAGTCTAAAAATGATAGGTTTTTTATTATTTGTTTTGAATTATGATGCAATATAATTATGTTGTGATATAAATTAATCCTCCTATGGAGCGATAAGATTGCTAAACTTGACTAAGTTGTTACTGAGCATTAAAAAGATTGACACATAATCAATGCTTAATCAGTTGTGACCCGTGGGACTCTAAGACACAAATATAGACATAGCAATTAACTTTGGTTGATCGAAATTTAAGCATCTCACCAACTACGTATAGAAAGACTACATTAACAAACATACGTAACAAATAAAATGTAACAAATGCATACAATACATAGTATTCACATTATATTATATGCATAATTCAAATTGTTTGTTTGACTCGAGCTTTAAAAGAGGATAATGCTACACTCACACACTCTTTTACAGAATTTTTGCCTCAAATAGGGGGCGTCAAGTGTCGATTTTGCAAAAATTCTGTACACCATTGTATATATTTAAATTAATCATTTAAAAGATGTCTCCTGGACAATTCAACGTGGACCTAAAAACATATTATTTTGCAGGTCAATCCTTGAAGCAGTTAAAATTCTAAGATTCTCGTATATTTGTCACGTCAACAATTATTACTGTTTAAAAATGCCAAAAAAATTAAAATAAAATAAATTAAATTAAATTGTTACCTCTTGTTGGACAAAAGGAAGAAAAATTTGACTGAGCTCCCAAAGTTGGTTTGTCTGCTCCGCACCGCAGCTGGGAAACAGGGTTGGCCCCACTAAACCCAACATAGAATTTTATCTTTTTCAAATTAAGATTTTTGATATTTTCTCATATTTGACCTGCAGATTTTGCCTAAATTACCAAATCAGCCACCAAAGTTATTCCGGTCCCCACACGAACGTGTCTGAACTAAACTCAGTGGTCCACTGGTCCTAACATAGTACTAGTTATCAGATGTATCCACGTGGACCACATTATATATCTTTATGATGAGTAAATAAGTTAAAATTAATACCCTGGTGCACGTTATTGAGTGGATAATATATTTTAAATAGTAATTTGATAAAAAAATATGTATTTAAAAATAAAAAAAAATTTTAAATTTACGTGTAATATTATTTTATTAAAGAATGTGTGGTTAAAAATGAGTTTTGAAAAAATAAATTTTTACAAGAATGTGGATCAAACAGTGTATAAATTTTTGTTTGGGTAGTTAAAAAGTTGAAATTAAAGTCAACAATTTATTTAACTACATATTTTATTAAATACATAATTTTTATCCACTTTTTAATCACACATTTAATCATTTTTATCGAAAGCTTTGTTCTAAGTGTATACTAAAGTGAATTGGATTTGGCTCTTAATATTTTTCGAAAAAACACACGGTCTACTCTTATTAACCTTTTGTTTGGTGAAAATTAAAATTAGATCATTAGTAGATTTTAATAAAAGTTGATGAAGTATTTGATTGAAAAGTTTTAGACCCTATGAAACATGTCATTGAAATCAATCTTTAACTTTTATTTAGATTAAAATCTAGATTTTAATTTTCACCAAACAGGGCTAAATATAAAATAAATTATTAAGGTACATAAATTTGGACCGCTTCTTTTATAATCTCTTAACATGATTAATATTTTAAAATGAAAACTCAAGTGTTATTATAGTATCAGTAAGAAATCCATGTCAAAATCAAATTGAGCTCTCGAATTTTACTATTGGTGAGCTCAACGAGCCACCATTTTACCGATTGGAGCGTGTCAAAGGCATTATCCTACTTGTTCATCCTCTTAATATGAAATTTTAGGTCTTCATATAGTATAAAAACATACTCTCTACATCCAACATTGATAGATTCATTTCTATTTGTACACAAATTAAGAAAATATAATTAATATAATTGAAAACATAGATTTTTCTTACATTTTTCTGATATACCGTTATATTAAATAATATTTAATAATATTTTAAACATGAGTAGTCTATACTTGTTGATAACAAAGTAAATTAAATATGGACATATTAAAAAATTAACTATAATGTCAACAAGAAAAGTGATCTATAATTTGGAACAAACGAAAAAAAAATAGTCCAATCCTTATGGAACTAATGGAAAAATAAATTCAAATGAACTATTAATTTGTCCAAAACTTAATAATGAGTGTTATGATTCCATGATTAATGGGCTCATTCACTAAATTCCATAATGATTGTTGGAAAATATTTTTTTTTTTTATCACTTCTTTATAAATCTTCCCACAAGTTACATTTATCCAATTATTTACATTTACTTTTGATTGATGGAAGAAAAAATGTCAAAGACAATTGACACTAACTTTGAAACTTACTGAATCATAACGAAATTGATCATTATCAATTTAGATTGAGGATCACAACAACAAAATAATTTATTTATTTATTTTTAGTAGGGACTTCGCGGAGTTTCTTAACTTTTTCATTAATATAATAATTGGCTTTTAATGTTGAGGATTAGTGTCCTAGATTATGAGTTAAGCCTTTTTAACTTTGTTTTAGTTTATAATTGAAAGGACACAAAGAGAAAGGATAAACCAATTAGATGGAGTTTATGTGAATGCCTGCTGTCCCAATGCATAATTAGGCAAACATCTGAATTTATTAGTCTAATCTTTATCATTAAACACCTCTTTGTTCATTAAAAAATATGATTATGGAATGACTTTTTGCTTTCTTGAGGAGTCCACACTGTTGACCTAATTAATTAATATTGTATAATTATCTTCTCGATTGATGTTGTCCTTCCTACGTATAAAGTACTAAAACACCAATGTAGTACTAAAACACCAATGTAGTTGGCATTATAGGACTAGTCCAATTAAATGGATCAATATTCTTTTCATTTAATTTAATTTAGTGGACCAATCATATAATGTCAGTTGGACTAGTATTTTAATACCAGTGGTTAAAATTATTTAAGTATTATATATTAATCAACATACATGGTATTGGACCACTTCTCTTAACGATGTTGACGTTTTAAAATAAAATATAGGTCTTAATATGACATCAGACTTCATTATGTTTGAACAAATAATTCAACACGTCAAACAATCATTTTGATTGCATGTTTGGTTGCCACCATTTTCCAACACATGTTAAGGTTAGAATCTGACATCGATTAAGTATAGAAATACCAATCATGATATAAAGATTTGATATACTCTTCTTAACAACATTGACCTTATAAGATAAACAATCAATTGAATATACGACCTAAATTTCGACATTGGATCATGTTTTGGTTGAAAAAGGAATTAAAGAGTTATCAAAGTTGATAATTTGAGTTTAGAATAGCAACTAGACGCTTGGGCGTCCAAATGGGATGCCTAGGCACCAAGAAACGAATTTTGGACCCGAAACTCAGCGCTTGAGCGCCATTTACAGAATTCTTGTCAGAATTCTAACAAGTGGTATCAAAAACTAGTTCGTTGTTCTTCACATGTTTTGATTTCCTTTTGGGATGACAACCTTGAAGTATGATATTCCGCTTTTAGATCGCAATACAAGATTCTCGTTGTAGCAGATGAATCTGTAAGTAGTGCTCGCTCAGATGGATTTGGACGACGTCTTGTTGGGAATTGATAGGATGTCCTCAAATTAGTCATTGAAAATATTTAGAGTTAATTTTGTTGTGTTCGTTGCCCACTTCATATATATCATTTAGAAATACTATATTATATAGTCGTGATACTATCACCGTTGAGAAAGTTTATGATACTTTATTTTCAAAGGAAAAGATGAAACATCTCATTGGATTTGAGACTCACTGAGAAGGCCTTGTTGTTCAAGGTGATTATGAGACGGGCAGTTCAAAATCTAACTCCGGTAACGAAGTTTGTAACTATTGTAAGAAGAAAGGGTACACAAAGAAGGATTGTTATAAATTGCATAATAAAGAAAAATTGGCTGCAATTAAAAAGGGAAAGTAACCTGAAATTTCAGATGAAGCCGATATTATAGAAAATTACTACAGTTGTGGAGAGGTTTTGATTATTTTTTGCGGCGACTCCAAACCTTACGAGAATTAGATTCTTGATAGAGCTTGTTCTTTTCATATGTGTCCCAATCGGGATCCGTTTTCAATATATGAAGAAGTTTTCAAAGATGTGGTGATGGGTATTAATACACGTTGTCGGATAGCTGGGATTGGAAGAGTCGAAATCAAAATGCACGATGGGATAGTTAGGACACTTGATGAAGTGAGACATGTCTCAAATTTGAAGAGAAATTTGATCTCTTTGAGTATTCTTTATTCAAAAGGGTACAAGTACACTGTTAAAGGTAGAGTCCTATAGATTAGCAAATGTGTTCGAGCTATGTTGCAGGGACAGAAATGGTCCCAGTTGTATGTCTTGTAGGGTCCGATAGAATCATTGAAGAACAACTAGCAGAAATTTAGTAGTTCAGTGGATATTCAATTTGTAACAGTACCATTGGAGTTTGGTTTGGTGTCGATGTTGAAGAATACATCTCAGCCGAAGTCAGAAGTTGTGGAGGTAATGCCGCTTTGCTACCATCACAAGTGATGTTATCGTATTCAATTGCTAGAGACAGACTCAGGAGAGATTTAAGCATTCACAAAGGTATGGGAAAGTTGATTTAGTGGCATATGCGTTGAATGTGATTGAAGGTATTGAGTCTAGCAAAGAACCTTCAATATGAGCATTTTATTGTGTTGATTCTGTTACATGATGTAACTCTACCTTCTTTGATAATTATTGTTGAATTATTTGTAATTATTGTTGAATTATTTTATTTGAGCAATTTTGGATTTAGTTGATTGAATTTGATCTAGTTGGACTTTGTGGAAGAATATGAGAAATTTTTGGTTGGAGAATTTTGATGAAGAGCCGTTAGTTTATTCTTTACAGTTGAATTTGTCTCCATGTGGAGAAATTTTGAAACGTTATTTGTTTTCTGGAAATTATGTCAGGGTGGAGATTTGTTGAATATGTAATCCAAATTTCGATGTTAGATCGTGTTTTGGTTGAAAATGAATTAAAGAGGGATTAAAGTAGATAATTAGATTTTGGAGCAGCGATTTGGGCGCCGCACCAAGAAATAAAATTTTGAACCCCAAAACTTGTTCTTCCAAAAATGTGTATTTCCTTTGTTTGTTTCTCAATTCTTCTTATATTTTTTTAATGAAATCGTAGTGAAGGATTTCTTTTTAATTTTTTAAGGAAAAGGTGGAGGGGTTGTTATTATATTGCTTTAAGCATTAAAATTTGATTTTATAAAGTATAATTTAGTATTTGTTTAATAAATTATATGATTGCACCATGTGAAGTCCATTTTGGTTGATGTTGCTTGGCTACCTTAAGCCACCAATTTTAAGTTCGTTGGTTAAAATTGCTGTCATTCACTTATATTAATCCCTTTCTACCCTCCAACTTGTTTTTGTTTTAATGCCTCCACTAAGTTAGTCTAGAGAGAGAGAGAAAAAAAGGGTGGGTTTGAACCAATTGAGATTATTACAATAATGCCATTATACGACAAGTATTTTTTTATAGACACACCGCCCATGCCAAATGGGGGGTGGGGAGTGGGGGGTTGGGTTTGATTAGTTCAATATGCCCAAGAAAAATAAATAAATAAATAAATTCTAATCAATGTGACGACACTCGTAGGATTAAAAGTTGGTTTTGACAAACTTCACTGGTTGAATATTAAATGATTGGTTAGTCCACTTTATCACTTTGATTAAAAGTTTAAATCATAAATAAGTTATCAAGATGTTCACATTTATATTTACAGCTCAATTATCTGTGTCTAAGTCTAATTCCTTTTCTCATTAAAGACGAGATACCTCTAAATTAATGTTGAGCAAAACGTTTGTTTAATAAAATAGTGACGTGAAAGCTATGCTATCCTAGGATAATTGGTCCATCCTCAACCTAATTTAGGTCAAAAGGGCACTACCGTTGGTAGGACGGGACATTTTAATTAGAGCTCTCCTTTCGAATCGAAATTAGATGTTTCGATCCAATTCAAAAGGTAAATAAATTAGGAATTGAGAACCGACTTGGTCATCTTAGTTCTTGAACCAAAACCGTATATTCCCAATGAAACCAATTTTTTCATATATATTTTTTATAATTGATAAATTGGGTAAAAAAGAATGCAAAATCTAAAACATTAATTTGGTTAGTAATTTGTATAAAACTCTAGATTCAAACCTTAAGAAATCAAGAATGGCTCTTACTTTTTTATTTATTGTCTCGCATCAGATTATTGCATTTCAGAGATTAGTACATGTAAATCATTACAATTTGGGCTTTCTATGAATCATAAGTTAGGGTTGTTGTGTAAGTTGATTAATCAAAGCATTCATTTCTTGTAATTCAAACTTTTAATTTTAATTTTTATTTTTTGTGCATTGGTTACAAAGTTAAGTGTCTTTTTAATTGAGTACTGACATTTATCATTATGATGTTGAACATCAATGATGTAACATTCATTGTCCCTCATATCTCTCTCCTCCCTCTTTATCAGAAAAATTGACCTGTCAAATCTCATTATTCCACATAAACTACTACATCACTGATATTCCATCGTCATGATAATAAATAACATTATTCTTTTTAATTTTTTATCAAGTGTGATAATTGAATTTTATATATTCATAGTTTTAGTTATAGTGTACCTTTTTGTTATCTCGAGTTCGTGATTCAATTTCGAAAATATAATTTTTTTTTTATTCAAATAAAGCGAGTTCAATATGTGGGGTGTAGATTCTTGATATTACATAATTATGTATTCGTTATGTATTTTTTATGTCACTTCGTTTTAAAAGTAGAAGAATTTAAGCATTGTTCATAATTATATTATAAGATGTAGAATGCCTCACTTATGGATCAAATAGGATTTAGACTACGTTTGACCCCATTTTTATAAAAGCTCATTTTCATTCACATGCTCCCATTAAATAATTTCACATGTAAATCGAAAAGTTCTTCTTCCCTTTTTTAATCACACATTCTCCAAAAAATTATTATTTCAAAATCCTTTTTTTTTAATTCAAAATCGGGCTCCAACAGCGACTTAATAAGAAAATATCATTTTGTTCTCAAACTATAAGTTATTTCTATTGGAAAATTGGTTTGACCAAAATTTAACCAATTATTTTAGTGTTTCCAATTAGTTGGACAAAATATTTTTTTGGTACTCTATGAATAGATTAATGAAATGTATTTATTTTCTCAAAACCAACTTAGAATGAATGAGAAATTATAGCCAAAAGATGATCGCTTGAAGTTAAAATAAATTTGGGATAAAAATTGGTATGAAATTGAAAAATGACAATCACAAATAGGAAAACTAGAAGAATAGAAACCACTTTATATTAAGCAAGTTTGGAACTTGGGTTTAGGCCACAACGGGTACAAATAATTTTTGAAGGGGAAATGACATACATGCTTGTAGGTTGAGCCAAAACCCTCACACACGTGCGTCGTCGCTGTCGGTCCAGTCGGCCAGCTCGACACGGGCACGGGTCACGAGTCGTGGGCTTGGGCTTGTGCTAAGTTGATATACATTTTTAATAATTATTTTTCCCAAATTTTCTGTACGCGACACGTGACATTCTAAAAATTGGCAATTGACAGTTGAATTGCTTGTCCAAATGTGTTGTGTCTATTTAAGATACGACTTTTCGGATTTTGTATCTTTTGAACACAACTTTTCAACTTCTATATATAGGCCCCATATCCCGGATTTTATTCATTCCAAAGTCAATTTTGATTTTTCTATCTTGTAAATTATATTCCTTCCTTCATAAAATATTCCATATTTTGCATTTCTGTCTGGAATATTATATTTATGCATTTTAGTCCTCCAGTTTTAAAGAGATCAAAAAAATTAGTTGATTCGTTGGATTTTGTAATTTGGAGTGCTACTATTACAAGTCGAGGCCGCTGTATCTTGAGAGACGAGTGCCAGAAGATTATCATCACTAGTGTGGGATATTATCATCTTAAGAAAAAAGAGTCAAACTCTTGTCTCAATCCTTGTCATTTTATTTCGTTCATTTTTGTTAGTCGGTATCCTGTCCAAATGTTTATTCATCGCAAAAGATTATTGTTAAAATAAATTATTGCATTGTAAGATCATAATTTGCCAAGAATTTTAAGACGATAATGGAAAATAATACTATATCTGTCATACCCCCTAATAACGCTCATAGGAAAAAATCGAAAAAATTCACGAGAGTGGTTTTTAAGAGATGGTAACAGAAAATTCTATTTTATTTCACAACTCTGAATTTGACAAAATTCTTAAGTGAAGATACTCCAACTGTTGAGGAGGACGAAACAGATACTAAAAAATGAGCCGTATTCGATGTATGAAGTCATAGTGAGTTTTTGTGCAAGAACTATATTCTCAATTGCCCAGACAACAAACTATACAGCGTATATAGTTCGGGCAAGATAGCTAAATTATTGTGGAAATCATTGGAAAAGAAGTACAAAACGAAAGATGTCAGATTGAAGAAATTCGTTTTAAACATATTCCTGGACTTCAAAATGGTAGATTCTAAAACACTGATAAATCAAGTTTAAGAGCTACAAATCAACTTACGAGATATACATACAGAATGTATGAAGCTCTGTAAGTCGTTTCAGATTGCTGTTATTATCGAAAAATTAATACTAGTGTGGAAAGATTTCAAGAACTACATGTAACATAAATGCTCTAATTGTAAGATTGAGAATTGAGGAAGATAAACGAAATTCTAAAAAGAAATTTGGAAAGCTGCAAATGGAGGCTAAA
>CAIGRK010360070.1:0-18621 GCA_903798315.1 Fraxinus greggii | reverse complement strand
GATATTGACGAACTAGAATAAAATGAGGAAACACAAATATTAGTCTTTAGTTATGTCAACGAGTCGAGTCGAACCCAAAAAAGAAGCTCGAGCTAGACTCGAACTTTTTTGACCGAGCTTTTTTTTGGGCTCGAGCCAAGCCCGGCCAAAAAAAATAAGGCTCGACCCGAGCCGGGGCTCGGTTGCATAGAGCCGAGCCGAGCCGAGCGAGCTTTTCGAGCTTTTTGCCACCACTAGTTGCCTGTGTAATATTATCAAGAATTAATTAAAGTGATTTATTATTGTTAAAATCCTATTGACCAAAAGTGACAGTTTCCCAATAGTACACTTTGATGGAAAGTTGGTAGTTTTAAGGCCCATAAAGAACTTGTCTCTCAATGCAATTCATCCCGTCAATTAATGATATTCAATTACAAAGAGGTAAAATGAGAGAACAATTTGTTTGTATATCTTGTTTCTATTTTGTATATTCATATTTTCAAATTAATTGTTATGAATCAAGGTATGCTTCTTAATAAATTTATTTATATGTGAAAATTATAGAATTCTAAAGATCTTCGAATTATGATTTAATTGCGTACATGTGGTTTCAAAAATAAACAAGGGAATTCTTGTTTTTCCTTTAAAGATTACTATTTTCATTCATCGATCCTTAATTGTTCTTATCGATTGACAAATCAAGGTCTAAAATTAGAATAATGGTTCCGCTACTAAATATTTTTTTTTTCTGACCCCAAAATTCATGTTAAATTGTATCATTGGCTATTTGATTTTCTTGTCAGCGTTGAAACTTTAAACTTGATAAGACTAAAAACTTAGAATTTAAAAACCTAAATTCATTTATTACCAAGATCATCTATATCAAATCACTAAAAAAATTAATAATGCGTACCTTAATTTTTTGGGAATGATTATTTAATATTGAATTTTGTTTCCGGAAGTTGAAGCTTGAACTGCAATCTTTTCATATTTGGGTTCTTCACTTTTAATCTTGAATTTTACCTCTTGATCCATAGTCTTGATTGTTTATATTGATTGTGAATTTTGGATCTTTCTCTTCAATATGTTTAATACCACTTGAATTCACGTGCAATATTTCTTTATAAGAGCCAAACATATTATGCAAACCTAAGCATATATTAAACTCCCAACTGCTGAAATAAAGAGATTTTTTTTGTACTTTTTTTAAAGTTTATGCATTAATTGAGACTAAATTTGTTTCCCTTATCAATAGAGGTATCGCCTAGTTTATATATATGCATTCCAAATCTCTTAAGAACTTTATTGAATAGTTCTTTTGTGATAATCCAAAAATACCCCGAGAACGATCTCGGTGTATCTGTATGCCTCATTAAAAAAAGTGTCGCCAAGATATTTTATTTCAAAATTCTATGGCAGAAATCTCTTGGTTTCGTACAATAAACCTATATTACTACAGGCAAATAGTATGTCATCAACATGCATTACCAGAAAAACATGCTTACTCCCACTAAACTTGTGGTATACACAATCATCAATTGTATTTACCTTAAAACCAAATGAGATATTCGATGAAATTTGTGATACTATTGACGGGAAGCCTACTTAAACTCATAGATGAATTTCTTTAATCAGTAAACCATCAAATGTAGTTTAAAATAATATGTATGCGCTTATCCAATGCAGTTGATGTCCTTGACGTTTGGATTGGGTGAGGGAATCGGAAAGGGGCTGCTCATAAACCCACAAATGACATAATAGTCATAAAAGAGTCTTTCATAGAATTCAGAGAGAAAGTCTTTTTAATGCCAATGCCTTGCTTTCGAGTAAACACATCTGCAACGAGACGAGCATTATATATTTCCACATCACCCTTTGAATCCCTCTTGGTTTTAAATACCCATTTACAACCAATGTATTTCGCCCCTTCAGGCAATGTGATAAGTTCCCAAACGTCATTATTACTCATGAACTTTATCGCTCTATACGTGACATCAATCCACTCTTGAGAATTATTCATTTACATGGTTTGATAAAATTTGATTGATCAGATCTACTTCCATCAATCCAATGTTATCCTTATTTTCTTGGAGAAGGACGATAAATTCATCTGGAATTGCCTTTCTCTAGTAAATTTCATTAATGACTTTTGTTCTTGGAGTTGTTGAGTTTGTTTTTCTGGAATAATCTCTTGATTGCATATATGAGATTTTGTAATATTATTTTGATCCGAAATTGCTCTAGAACAAGATCTAGAGCAAGAATTTGTCTCTAATCCTGATCATTGTCAATTGCAATAAAAGTGATATATACACATCATTTCTCAAAGATAAATCCTTAACATTAAAATCTTATTTGCCCCAACAAACTCTACATTCTCAAGGAATCAGACATTTTTCATTTTGAAAATTGACATTGTAGTGGGATCTTTAAAAAATTTGTAACTCCTTAACAATTTCTTTACTTGGAACTTTATTGAGAATATAAGCTACAGTCTTTAGTGCTTCTTTTTAGAGAGATTCTGGCAAGGTGAAATGATTAATCATACTCTATATCATGTCTTTAAGTATTCTATTTAGTCTTTCAGTAATACCATTCAAGCCAGAGGACACCGATATGATGTTCTGTAGGACGATTCCACATTTATCTAGGAATTTAGCAAAAGGCCCTAGACGTTCTCTTGATCCGTCATATCTGTCATAGTTTTCATCACTATTATAAGATCTTGACTTGTTTAACTCTTTTACTAAATTGATTTTCAAAATCAGTGTTATAGCCTTGAACTTGTCTAGTGATTGAGATTCTTTATGAATGAGATACATGTAGTCATAATGAGTTTATGAACATAATAAATTACTGTTGATCATTCCAAGAAGCCAAAGGAAATAGCCCACAGATATCCGTATGAATTAGTCCTAAGACGTTTGAAATTCTATTGACACCTAATTTCCTTATATTTGTTTGTTTCCCCTTAATGTAACATAAACACTTAAGTCTGAAAAATTAAGGGGATCAAGAATTCCTTCTAACACAAGATTTTTCATTCACTTTTGAGATATGTGACCTAATCGCTTCTATTATAATGAAGCAAAATTCTTATTGGCTAATTTATGTTTAATACCACTTGAATTCACATGCAATGTTTCTTTATAAGAGACAATCATATTAAGCAAATATATGTTACCATAACCGGATAAAGAACTGGTACCTACAATATTTGAATTAAGAAAACGATCAAACTGATTATTTCCAACCGAACAAGAGTAACCAAATTTGTCCAATGTAAAAATAGAAACCAAATTTCATCTAAAAGACGGTACCACAAATATCTCTTTTATGTTCAAATGATAACAAGTCTTTCATAATAACCTAAAAGTCCATATAGCCTTAACCTTAACTTATTTGCCATCACACCCCCCACACATAAATGAATCTTTTAGTATCAATTCACTTTAGGCTGTTCAGTCAACCCCGTATAGACAAACTTATTTAAATAGCGATATCGAAATTAATTCACTAAGTGTGCCTGGGTATTGAAAATAAATTAACCTCAAAATAAATTAAGGTGAGAAGTGTACATCTCTTTACATGCCAAGCGTTGTATTTAGCACAGTCTCTCTTTATATATTCCAAATTTTTGTAAAAGAAACAACTAGATTTATCATTTTTAGGCTTTTTCTGTTTATTTTGAACCGAACCGATGCAACTTTCTTATTCTTTATAACTTGTCCTTAGAGGTACTTGCCAAGTGAGTAATATCAATTTTATCTTGTTTTAGCATTTCTTTTTCTTACATTCAGTATGGAATGAGCTCATTAAAAGTCCATTTTCTCTCTTACTAGTTCTAAATGACCTTAAATTAGCCAAATTGTGCAAGAATAGAAATCAAAACTAAATGCTCGAACAAGTCATTAGACAACTCAAGTTTTAATGCTTTTAGTTTTGAAATAAGATGAGACATTTTCAAGTTGTATTCCCTTATATTTTCTTTACCCTTATATTTTAGTGAAATCAAGTACGTTGGTAGCGTACTAGTTTCGGCCTTATTGCATATTGGAAAACATTTTTCAATTTTTTTAAGAAATTTCTTGGCAGTAGTTACCTTATCGGACATAGTGCCCTAGATGTTGCTGAAATTATATGATTCATGATCATAAGACTTGCGCGATTTGAATGATCTCACTTATCATATTCCAGCTTTTGTTAGCAGAACTCTTATCTGTAAGATTAGTGGATTTTACAGTCCTTAACACAATGTCTAGATCCATGCTGCCAGGAACGATACAAACGTTCTCTTTCCTTCCCTTAAACTTTGGTTCAAACACAGGAATTGAATTGATGTTGGCAGATATTGTAAAAAATTTATGGATTAACATAATAGAGAATTTAAACCAAAATAACATGTTCACATGGGAGTCTTTATTGGACAATCAATAATTTCAAATAATGATGAATCCCAGCACAATAGACATAGAATAACATTGATATTTAGTTTTTAGATAGAAATACCAACTTGTAAGTGACACTCTTGGTGTAATAATCAAATATTGACAATAAATCTGATCTAATATCAATATATCTTTGGACTGACTCAATATCCACATAATGGGAAACTTTACGATTGTCACATATTTATTATCACATGTAAATAATTCGGCTGAATATTAACCTTCATTTTGGCCGGTCAATACCCTCATGAATTACGTACACACATTCTTCCTAACGTTCCAAATAAATTAATTTAGATAAGAGATGTTACTTCGGTAACATGTTGCTTCAACTAATCTATTTTAGAAATTAGTAATCCGAAATAAATATTAAGTACCAAGATTTGAAATTGATTGCCCCTTTATATCTTTTATATTTTTTTTTATTTTTCTCTTTCATTGCCAAAAGAAAAAAAAAGTATATGCCTGAACAGGAAACTAGCACTGCAGCGGCAGTAGTAGGCCGGTGCCACAGTAGCAGTTTTGAACCAGAGTTTTCAAATAAAATCCCAAAAATCTGAAATTTAGATATCTAGTGTTTGAAATTCACACCCCAAAATTTTGTAAAACCAAAGTATGAAATTCAACCCTAAAATCTTTCATTAATCATAATGGTTTAACATTTAGTTGGCTCTGATACCACCTGTTGAAAGTTTATAAAACTTTGAACTTGATAAAACTATAAACTTTAGAACTTAAAAACCTAAATTCCTTTATTGCCAAGATCCTCCATGTCAAATTACCAAGAAAATTAATAATGCAGATGATACCTTAATTCGATGGGAATGATTATTTATTAGTGGATCTTGATTTCAGATCTAGAATCTTAAAGTTTGAACTGCAATCTTTTCATGTTTGGGTTCTTCACTTTTAATCTTGAAATTTGCCTCTTGATCCATGGTCTTGATTGATCTTCCTCTTCAATATACTTTATTTTGTATTTTTGTGTTGATGAGATGAAATAAAGAATGAGAATTACATATGAATTGAGAACCATATCCCTAATTATAGTTTTCATATGTATTTTGGCCTATCGTCAAATATAACTATAATGGATTCAGTCTCTACATATATAATCCTAGACACACTTTATTTAGATGTCCTAAATCCAACAATTTAATTCTTTATTAAATAACTTTAATTGAACTTAATTTTAAAACAATCTTAAACACAATTAATTATATATGTAAGTCTACCTAACAAATTAATAATCCCAACAGCCAACACCGGAAATTATTAGTGAAAAGTTCATAGTTCCATGTGTTATGAGAAGGCATTGATTAGTGTCCAATACTTTTATTATTGATTTCATCTATCCTGTAAATTGATGCCTGACATTTATTGGGTGCGGACATATATTCTGCTTCTTATTACATTTATTGTGGCTCAAGAATGATGATGGTCAGCGATGGGTTTATTATTATTTGGGGGGTGAATACTATATACATCTTAAGTCAACTTGATTTTATATATAATTACAATAAAGCTAGTTGTACAAACATGATTAATATAATTGTGGCTAAAGGAGACAAGCTTCTACATCATTGGAACTCTATTTTCTCTTTCCAAAGAAATGAAATAATTAGGTTTCAGAGTAGTAGTTTTCAGGTAGCATATTCTTTGCAATTTGAATTATGGATTAAATTAGATTATATCTAGTTTAATCACTTACTTCTCATACCTTGTTTATTTATCATCGATAATGAATAAAAATTATGTGGTAATTAATTTACACATAATACTTGGGATAAGAAAAGTTTCATTCAAAAGTTTCGGTGAATCATTTATATAAATGTTTTATTTATGTAATTAATGTTCGATTAATGTTGTTTGTTAGTTACCAAAGTGACCAAACGTTATGGTATTGCGAACAATAAATTACATAATTTATTTATAAATTATTCTTGATAGTTTGATGCTTATAAATGAAAATGACATTAAGATTATTGGTGTCAAGAGTATATTGACGTTCATAAAGTATAAAATTATTATGAATTGTCCAAAGGCAAATCAGTTAATTTTATTAATCTTGAACTTGATCATAGTTAATTAATATACATAATTATATGTGTTTTTTATATCCAAAGATATCATGCATATTTGATTATAATAAGTTTAATTACCAATTAAACGAAACTAAACTAGCATCATTATATTTATTACGATTATATAACGTAGTATCACCCAAATGAAAACTACGGTATACATATAATATTATGTTATCTCAATTTGAACTTAAGTGTTTAAGTCAAAACCTAAAGCATTAATGTTAGAGCATTTTATATTTTGCAATATTTATTCCTTTTTCTTTGCATTCACACGCTTCATCTGTACAACTGTTGAATGGCTTAATTTTTTGACCGGTGTGAACAAGTCCAGTTCAACTTACATGTCTTGAACTTAGACTTGGCACTACAAGATAAGAAATTTGCTGATCTCACTGATGAGAGCAGTGCTTATGAGATATCTTTCCATAAGATCAAACAAATTATACCTAATGTTTATGTGGATGACCGTACAAAGAATATCAAGTCTATTATTCCTAAACTGAGATTGCTAAAGAATATATGAAGTTTGTGGAAGAATGTTTCGAAACATTTGACAAGTCACTTGCGGCACACTAATGGGTACCTTAATCACCATGAACTTTGATGATTCTCGCACCATGCATGAGCATGTTACTGAAATGAGTAACATTGCAGCAAGACTTAAAACTCTTAAGATGACTATGAATGAGACTTCCTGGTACAATTTATTATCAAATCCTAGCTTCCTGAGTATAATCCATTCTTGATGAACTATAATACCTTAAAGGACCAATGGAATGTGATTGAATTGCACAATATACTAGAATCAAGGAACTCATTCAGTTCATCTCATAATTTATCAAGGAGCTGGAAAGAAATATAAGAAAAAGGTCTGGAAAGGCATTAAGCAAAAACCACAAAGATAAATGAGTTTTCTGCCCAAATCCACAATACGGAATGCAAGAAAGATACGTGCCATTTCTACCGCAAACCCAGGCACCAAAAAAAGGACTGCCTGAAACATAAGGCATGGTTCGACAGTAAATATAAGATTATTTCTTATGTATGTTTCGAATCTAATTTGATAAAAGTTCCTTATAATACTTGGTGGATTGATTCTGAATGTACCACTCATATTAACAATACGATGTAGGAATTCCTTTCAATCTAGGCCATAAATCCAAATGAAAAGTTGACAATCAAGTCAAAGCTTCAGTTGAAGCTATTGTAATCTATCATTTGATTTTAGATACTGTACATCATTTGAATTTATCTCAAACTTTTTATGTACCTTCTATATCTCGCAATTTAGTTTCTTTAGCAAAACTTGATTCTATTGGATATTTCTGTAATGGTGGAAATGGATGTTTAAGCTTGCTTAAACAAAATCATCTTATCGGTTTAGCTATTCTTTGTGATGACTTATATAAATTAAAGGTCGATAACCTCTTTGTCGAGACATTTTTGGCCTTGCATATAACATTTGTACTAAATATGGTTTATCGAATGAATGATCTGATAACTTGTGGCGTAAAAAGTTGTGTAACATATCCAGAAAAAGGATAGAAAGATTAGTAAAGATTGAAATCCTTCTTGACTTGAATTTTCGTGATCTTGAAAAAACCTGCTATTTCTAATGATTATGTGGTTTACTTGTGAGAGTCAGAATTTGACTTAGGAATTTTTTATGACGATTCGTATCATTTTCACAGGCCATTGAGAGTGCTAATTCTGATAAGTAGTTAGATGTTATGAAAGATGAGTTGAAATCTACAAAGCATAATGAATTATGGGATCTCATCGAATTACCTGAATCGTGTAAAAGAATTGGGTGCAAATGGGTTTTTAAGACCAAACGCAACTCTAAGGGTAATATCGAACAATATAAAGCTAGATGTTTTGCCAAATGTTTTACTCAAAAAGATGGAATTGATTATAAGGAGACCTTTTCGCCGGTCTTCAAGAAAGGCTCACTTAGAATTATAATGGCTTTACTAGCTCACTATGATTTAGAGTTATATCAAATGGATGTGAAAACCACCTTTCTAAATGAAAATTTATGAAGGAGTTTATATGGATCAACCTGAAGGTTTTCCAGTTAAAGGAAAGGAAAAAATGATTTGTAAGTTAAAGAAATCACTATACAAACTTACACAAGCTTCCCGTCAATGGTATCTTAAGGTCAACAATACCTTTACGTCCTTTTGAATTACCTTTACGTCCTTTTGAATTAAGGAAAGCATTGTTGATCGATGTATTTATCTAAAGGCCAGTGGGAGCAAGTTTATATTCTTGATTCTATATGTTGATGACATCTTACTAGCTACTAATGATCTTAATTTATTAAATGAGACTAAGAAATTTCTTTCTAAAAACTTTGAAATGAAACATATGGGAGAAACAACTTATGTCATTGTAATTGAAATATTTCGAGATAGGTCAAAAGGATTGTCTCAAAATGCATATATGAATGAAATTTTAAATAGATTTAAGATGAAAAATTGTTCAACGAGTGTCGTTCCAATTCAGGAAGGAGACAAAATTAGTCTTATACAATATCTTAAAAATGAATTGGAACGCAAACAAATGAAAACTATTGGTTAATGTATGCTCAAACTTTCACCAAGCTAAACATAAATTTTGTTGTGGAAATGCTAGGTAGGTATGAAAGTAACCCAGGATTTGATCATTGGAAAGTTACAAAGAAAGTATTGAGATACTTGCAAGGAATGAAAGACCAAATGCTCACTTATAGAAGATCTGAAAACTTGGAGGTCAATGGTTATTCAGATTTAGACTTTACTAGATGCGTGGATACTAGAAAGTCCATATTTAGCTATTTGTTCCTCTTGGCTGGAGAGTTATATCATGGAAAAAGTGTGAAGCAGTCAGTTATTGCTGTATTTACTATGGAAGCAGAGTTTGTGGCATGCTTTGAGGCCACATTTCAATAAAACTGGCCGCGGAACTTTATTTCTAGCCGTGGAATTTTCGACAGTATTGATAAACCACTGAAACCTTATTGTGCTAATTCTGCATTAGTCTCTTTTTTCTCAAAGAATGACAAGTGCTCTAAAGGTGCTAATAAACATATGGAATTGAAGTAATTTTTTGTTAAGAAAGATGCTCAAAAACAAGAAGTGTCAGGCGAGCATATTAACACCAACCTTATGATTAGAGATCCACTAACAAAAGAATTGCCACCAAAGACATTTAATNCTAATTCTGCATTAGTCTCTTTTTTCTCAAAGAATGACAAGTGCTCTAAAGGTGCTAATAAACATATGGAATTGAAGTAATTTTTTGTTAAGAAAGATGCTCAAAAACAAGAAGTGTCAGGCGAGCATATTAACACCAACCTTATGATTAGAGATCCACTAACAAAAGAATTGCCACCAAAGACATTTAATGAACATGTCGAAAGAATGAGAATTATTAGAAATGATCATTGACATTATGAAATTTATGTATTCGACATTTTGAGCTCGTTTATGCATTGTTTTTTGACAAAATATTATTCATGTCATAATAGTTGGTATATGTACATGAATATGTTATATGAATGCTGACAGGCATAGTCTTTTTGAAGACAATATTGTAATGCAATTATCGAACTCGTCATTACGTGTAATATTATAGTACATGGAAGGAATTATACCAAAATAATGTTGTACAACCATCATAACTCTTATTAGTCTTTACTTGAGGATGATATATTAAGTGACCAATGTATGATGGAATTTAGCGTTATAGACCACATAACGATGCAACATTACATGAGCCAAATGAGAGAATGTAAGTCCAATTAATGTGGCTCATGTAATATTATTAAGAATTAATTAAAGCGGTTTATTACTGGTAAAATCTTATTGGCATATTGAGAAGTGATAGCTTTCAACTGTACACTTTGATGAGAAGTGGGTAGTTTTAAGGCACATAAAAAAACTGTGTATCTCGCCTATAAACATGAATTCATTCCATCAATTAATGATATTCAAGTACATAGAGGTAAATGGAGAGAACAATTTTTTTGCTTATCTTGTTTCTATTTTGCAAATTCATATCTTCCAATTAATTCCTATGGATCAAGGCATGTTTCTTAATAAATTTATTCATATATGAAAATCATAGAATTCTAGAGATCTTGATATTGTGGTTTTAATTGCTTAATTGCAATACCAATTAAAGGGACAATACTTTGAATCCATGTAACTTGCACCATTGTGCTTTACACAAACTCGATAGAAGAATATATCATTAACATTCCCTAGTTCTTAAAATTAAGAATATCTCTTAAAGTGTTAAGAATATCTCTTAAAGTGTTAGTTTATTTATGTTTCAGTTGAATAATCCCGAATTTTTACGGAAATTAGCTAGAATTTAAAAAAAAAAATTTATTTTTTCTGTTGAACGTTTCTTTAGGATAATCCCAATATATCAGTGTTTGTTATTCATGGGACTTGCACTTTTTTTTTAACTTTCTATTATCTCAAAAAAATCACTTCCATTAATCATTTTTAAGCTAAACTTTGTTATCAGTTCTCCTTACTGTGGCCTGAAAACTCGAAACAAAGCAGCAGCTTTCTTACTTGCAGCAACAAGAATCAACGGCAGGAGAATGAAGTAATTTTGTACAACTAGCTATTTTACATTTCGAAGGGCATTATGATCATTGGTCCACGCTCATGGAAAATTTTTGTGCTCAAAAGAATATTGGAACTTGATGGAGAATGGGATCACAGAGTATGCTGAGGGATTGTTCTGACTGAAACTCAATTGAAAGCCTTGGAAGATCAGAAATTGAAAGACTTGAAGACCAAGAACTACTCTACCAGGAAATAGATCAAGTCATTTTGGAGACAATCCTGAAGAAGGACACAACAAAAGAAATATGAGATTCAATGAAAAAGAAGTCTTAAGGCACAACTAGAGTTAAGCGTACAGAGTTGCAGGCTCTTCGTAAAGAGTTTGAGATGCTTCACATGAAGGTGGGAGAATAAGTCAATGACTACTTTGCAAGAGTGCTCATAGTAGTCAACAAGATGAGAATCCATAGAGAAAAGATGGATGATGTGGTGGTAATTAAAAAGATTCTGAGATCAATGACACTTAAATTTGATTGTGGTTTGTTCCAATGAGGAATCTAACGAGATGGATGATATCTTAATTGATAAATTGCAAAGCAACCTGCTTGTATATGAACAAAGAATTATTGGCTATGTAATGGAGGAACAAGTGCTTAAAGTAATTCAAGAAAGCAACTCACTTAGGAGAGGAAGAGCTCATTGAACAAAAAGAGGGAGACATGGATCATTTGATAAGTCTACAGTTGAGTGAACAATTGCTATGAATTAGGGCATTTTTATTATGAGTACCCTAAAAGGGAATAGATTAACAAAGCGAATTTTGCTGAAACTGAAGAAGAAATGTTACTTATGGTTTATGTGAATATGCAAGAAGATACCTCTAACAAGTTGTGGTATCTTGATTCCAAATGCAGTAACCACATGATTGGAGACAAGAAGCTTTTTGCACAACTTGATGAAAGCTTCAGAGAGGAGGTAAAGCTGGGAACAACTCTAGCTTATGTGTCAAAGGAAAATTAGACATCAACATTGAAGTCAAGTGTGTGGAGTATTCATTTCTGGAGTTTTCTATGTACCTGAATTGAAGAGCATTCTTATCAACCTCAATCAATTATAAGAAAGGGGATTTTCTATTTTTATTCAAAAGAATGTGCGTCAAATCCATCATCATGAGAAAGGTTCAATGATACAAGTTGAGATGGCTCCAAACAGTATGTCTCCATTACAAATAAAAGGCCTCGTGTGATTATCCTAATTGCTTCAAATCTACCACTTAAGAGGATGCAAGCTGACTGTGGCATTACAGGTATGGACATCTACGTTTCAATGGTTCAAGAACTTAACAAGATAAGCAAATGGTTACTAGATTACCAAGTCAGCAAGTTCCCTCAAAAAAATGTGAAGAATGCATGATTGGAAAGCAACACCGTGATACATTTCCTCAAAATAGCACTTAGAAGTCCTCGTATATCCTTTAGTTGGTTCATTCAGACATGTGGACTTATTAATCCTATATCCAACAGTGGCTACAGGTACTTCGTAACATTTACTAATGATTTTAGTAGCAAGACTTGGGTATATTTCTTATCTAAAAAATCTGAGGCTGTGACTATTGTTAAGAAGTTTAAAATTATTGCTGAGAAAGAAGCATGGGTATTTGTTAAAGCATTTCGTAGTGAATGTGAATGAGAATTCACTTCACATGAACTCACCACCTTTTATGAAGAGAATGATGCACATAGATAATTAACGACAGCCTATAGCCCTCAGCAAAATGGGATTTCAAAAAGAAAAAAATAGTACCATTATGAATACGATATGTTGCATTCTTACAAGAATGAAAGTGCCCAAGTTTTTTTGGCCCGAAGTTGTGAATTGGAGTGTTGACATCTTAAATAGATGTCCAACATTCGCTATTGCTCACCACTATCTACTTCCTCAATCTTTTCACTATCCTTAACGATTTCACTTTTAATCCTAGCAGTGAAGGCCATAAACTTCCCACTATCCTCATGTGTAGACATCTTACTTTGATTATCCGAGCTAAACTCGTTATTAGTGAGAAATGCATTCATAGATTTACCCTGATTTCTCTTACCGTTAGGGCACTCACTTCCATATTGGCCAAAACTATGACACTTATGATATATCACAGATTTAGATCTCTTTCTAAACTCACTGTAATCACCTCTATGTCTCTCTTTAGTTTTTTTCTTATTTCTAAACATTTTTGGAAATTCTTAACAAAGTAGGCTATTTCCTAATCATTAAGTGATTCCAAATCAGATAAATCATACTTTTCTTCCCTAACAGTGTTTAAGGCTATAGAGTTGTTCTTCTCAGGTAGAGATATGGTGAGTTCATAAGTTTGAAAGGATCCTACAAGTTCCTCTATCTTAACTATATCTAAGTCCTCGCTATCTTCAATTGTAGTAGTCTTGTGTCTAAACCTCTCAGGTAAGGATCTAAGGACTTTTCGAACAATTTTAAACTCAGAGATTTTTTCATCTAGATTGAAACTAGAGTTCACTATGTCATTCAGCTTTACATATAATTCATCAAACGATTCATCTCCTTCATTCTAATTTCATCAAACTTAGTGGTTAACATTTGCAACTTGGAGTTCTTATTGATTTTGGTTCCCTCTGTGTAGTCTCTAAAATATCTCAAACTTATTTCATGGTTTCACACATTGATCTCATAAACTCTTCACATACACCACCATAAATAGGGCATGAAGCCCTTTACTATTCCAGTTGTACTCAACTAGCTCATCCTTGGTCCAAAGAGAAATATCCATGAGGGTAACTACACCTGAAACAGTAGAGGAAGGGGCTGTCCAACCATTTTGTACACTAAATCAAATCCGTTCATCTAGATACTTAAGGAATGCTCTCATCCTAACCTTCCAATATGCATAATTGCTTCCATTAAAAAAATGGAGGCACAGAAAGAGACTAACTCATCTAGTTTAAATATGGGTTACGAATCGAAATAAAACTCTGATACCACTTGAAAGTAACAAATTTCGACCCAACTAACACTTAGAGGATGGTGAATAAGTGTTTATGTGGAATTTAAATTTACTAATTATTAATTGTAACAACTCACAATTATTAATTGATCCAGATGAATTCACATCCACAACTATATTATGTTAAATTATCACAGTTAATAAATTATTGAAAAATAAATAAAACTATAAAATTGATAACGGAGAAAACCCGTAATTGGGTAAAAATTCTGGGCCCAAGCCAGTAACAATCAACTATAAACGAATCAACTTATAGTACTGTTAGACTCGACTAACTCTAGTACTTTTTGACCTCCCGACTGTATTACGAAAACCCTCCTGGATTACGTGCTCTTGCACCAACTCTCGACCTTTTGAATTCATATATCTCCTATGGATTAATGAGAATTCCTCATTCTCCAACAACAAAAAACTCTGGTCACCTTTCTTGATCTTCAAAACACTGACGGATGTGAAATTATGTGTTTTGGTGTTTGGTTTATTCATAATTGCTTCCGTCAAAAAAAGGAGGCATGAAAAGAGACCGACCCATCCAGATTAAATATGGGGCATGAATCAAAATGAGGCTCTGATGCCACTTGAAATAACGAGGTTTGTCCTAACTAACACCTAGAGAGGGGTGAATAGGTGTTTATGCGAAATTAAAATTAACCATTAATAAGCAACAAGTTACTTTTAATTATTTCTAAACGGTTAGTTAATCATTTCAATTTTCCTATAATTTGAATGCCGCAGTTATATAGAAAATAGTGAATAACACAAAATATGATAACAAAGAAACCATGTAACTGGATAAAATTGCGTGCTTTTGCAGAATTCCTGGTCTTCTGAATTCGTCTATCTCCAGTGGATTTATGAGAACTCATCGTTCTCCAACTACCAGAAACTCTAGTCAGCTTCCTTGATCTTCAGAACACTAACACTTGTTGTGGAAGCAAGTGATTTGGTGTTTGGTTTATGTGAGGATGATGTTTTTTAAAGCAATAATCAAATCAAAATGAAGGTTGAACGTTATGAATGATATGGATGATGTAAACACTTGCTTATCTCAATGTTCAACTTGTATTTTTCGAATGGTGGCATCCATATATATAGTAAAGAGATTTTAGGTAGTATCAGCTAGATAAAACTTTGAAAAACGCGAATTCAGTTTCCACGAAATACACTGTAGCTCGAGGGACAGCTCAGCAACATGCTAGCGATGATGTTTCGTTCGAGCGAAGTCCAGGCGACATGTGGGTGATGCAACTTCTGTTTTTGTCGCTTGAGCATTAGTTGGGTAATAGGCTAGCAAAATTGCGGCGACTTTTTCCATCTTATTCCATACTTGAACCCTAAAACTTCTAACTAACCACTTAACACTTTGAATTTTAAAAACTCTTTTACAACAATAATTTTTTTTTTTTCAAAAGATTGCCAACAACTTTAAAACCTTGATAAGATTTTTACGATAAAGAAGTTCAATAAAGTCATATTGCAGGAGGTTAATGAACTTGAGATAGAGAAAGAGGAACTCATAGCTGACCTTCAGCATTCTACCAAAAATCAAAGTGAGCTAACAGTTGAGAATGAGAAATTAGAAACCATCTTCTGAGTGAACTTGAAAATTCCAAGTCTCAACTTCTTGTTTTTTCTAGTGGATCTCAAAAACTGGACAATCTTTTGAGGTTGAACAAGCCCGCTGGAAATAAGGGGGGTCTAGGATATAATCAGACCAATCATAATATAGATGGCACTTCCAAAACCATTTTTATCCCTGCCATCAACCAGTCCACGTGTATTCCTAATCCTAAACTCAAGAAAAAGGGTATCGTAGGACAGAAGCTTACTAGACAGCGAAGGACTTACCAACCTAGGAATAGATATCAGCGACCACATAACTTTAGACCTAGGTTTGTTCCTACTTGTTTCAATTGTGGTGAGATAGGACATATAAGGCCTATGTGTCATAAATTCCTGAATAAAAATAGAAATTAGAATTTTACTAGATTTAGAATTTAGGATTTTGATAGTCAAATTGATTTCATCATTAATCAAGTGAGTCATTTGACTAAGTTAATGACATAGTTGACTCGAAGTAAGACTACCACTAGACAGATTTGGGTGAAAATGAGTAATTTGGAAAATTTTGAATTGACCACGGAGCTCTTAAAGGTAAGAGTATACCGAATTGATTAGGTACTTTTGACGCATACTTGTGCTTTTTAATTGATTTATTCATTATTGTATACATCTCTTTTTTTGTTTTTTGTTTGATTTTGCTTTTTAGGTAGTTTCATTTTTTTATGAAAAAAGGGTGAAAATTCTTTACTGATACATGATTTACTCGAACATGTATGTTGTGACCAAATATGAGTTTAATTCATGTGTTGTAGTATATTTTTATTACTTTATTTAGGTTTATGTGGAGTAATTAGAATAAATTTCTTCATGTACCATCTGCACTGCACACACTATGATCTTGTGAGTAAGTCTTGACCACATGTGTGAGATTTGGGATGATCATCATCTGTTGGGTAATGTGACCTTGAACATGGATTGACCTTAATTTAGTAAACTTAAACTTGGGTATATCCCTTTAAATAAATAAAATGTTTCATCTTCTACTCTTCTTCGAAGTCCATTTGACTCGAATAATTAAATTCAAGGGGTTTCTCATAATCTAATACCTTATGGTCAACTGACTTGGAATCATCAGCCCAAAACTCGTTACAGGGATCATCTTAGTCGCTTAATGGAGAAGAGTCTGAACATAAGATGTGAAAAATTGAAAAGAAAAATGATGAGCTTAAAAAGAAAAATATAAATTATGTAAAAATGTATATATGCTCAAAGTCAGGGGGAGAGAAGAATAAATTTTCATGAAAATGTGTTTTATTTAAAGGTCCCAATATGCATTATTGGTTTGATTTTCATTAATTGAGGAATAAACTTATTTAACAGTGATGTTTTAGCATGTCATTTCTTAAAAATATCAGGTTTGGAGTCTTGATCAAAAGAAATTAGTGGCACTAAACACACGTGATTCACTTGTACAATTTACTCCATTTAAACTTGAAGTAAATATGTGGAAAAGTTCACTGATCATTGGTTATGATTTCACATGATATCAACTGCATCTTTGAGTTATTATATATTGTTGTTACATTTGTCATTTGTGATAAAAAGTGGGAGAGATGATGAATTGTGAATTGCATTTTAAATTTCAGTTTATTTTATAATAAGGGGGAGATTTTTTTTTTTTTAATGGGAGATGATAATTGAATGTTTAACTAGATTAAGTTTTGATGTTTAGTGATATCAATATTTGATTTTGGTGTGTTGGCTTACATTGATATTACATCTTAATTTAGCTGGTATGTGGTTGAATTTAAAAATAATTGTCTCAAATGATTTTAATCATGTTACTGTTTCATGTGGCTTTACATTTGATATTTGATTTTTTTTCCTGGAAACAAGTTGGACAAAAGAAAAGCAATATTCGGCCGAGTCAGTTGGTTTTGGGTAGATTAGATTGAATCGACTTTGATCCGCAATACATGTTTTATCACATTTTGCTAAAGGAAGAGTTTGTTAAGTTTTAAAGTTGTTGGCAAACTTTTCATAAAACTATTGTCGTAAAAGAGTTTTTAAAAGTCAAAGTGTCAAGTGGTTAGTTAGAAGTTCTAGGGTTCGAGTATGGAACGAAAAAGAAAACATAGCCGCAATTTCGCTAGCCTATCGCCTAGTTGATGCTCAAGCAGTAAAAACAGAAGTTTCGTCGCCCGCCTGTCGCTTAGACTTTGCTCGAGCGAGACACCGTCGCTCACCTGTCGCTGAGCTGTTGCTCAAGCGACAGTGTATTTTGAGGAAACCTAATTTGTGTTTTTCAAGGTTTTTATCCAGCCTATACAACCCAAAACCTCTTCACTATATATATAGATACCACTAGTCGAAAAATACAAGTTGAACATTGAGAGAAACAAGTGTTTACATCCTCCATATCATTCATAGCGTTCAACTTCATTTTGATTTGATCATTTCTTTGAAAAACATCATCCTCACATGAAGCAAACACCAAAACACATACTTCCCAACATATGTAAGTGTTTTGAAGATCAAGGAAGGTGACCAGAGTCTCTGGTTGTTGGAGAATGAGGAGTTCTCATTAATCCATAGAAGATAGACGAATTCAGAAGGTCGGGAAGTGGTGCAGGAGCACGCAATCCAGGAGGGGTTTGATGATTACAGTCAGGAGGTCAGAAAGTACTAGAGTTAGCCGAGTCTGATAGTACTGTAAGTTGATTAGTTTATAGTGGATTGTTACTGGCTTAGACCCAGAGTACGAGTTTTCTTCGTTATCAATTTTCTAGTGTTATTTATTTTCCAGTAATTTATTAACTTCGGTAATTTAACATAGAATAGTTGTGCATGTGAATTCATCTAGATTAATTAATAATTGTGACTTGTTGCAATTATTAATTAGTAAATTTAAATTCCGCATAAACACCTATTCACCCCATCTAGGT
>CAIGRK010360039.1:0-12893 GCA_903798315.1 Fraxinus greggii | reverse complement strand
TAAATAAAATATTTATGAAATGTCGATAAATAAACTGAAAATGTCGAGAATATTATGAAATGTAGAGAACTCTCATGTTCAGAACGGAATCTCGTTCTAAACAAATGAAGTGTTAAATATCAAGATAAATAGGGTCCAAATGTCGATAATAGCTTTTAAAATGTCAAGAATGTTATGAAATGTCAAGAATAACGACTATTAAACACAACTTATCAACAAAAACAAGATTTTAAATAAAAATTACCTTTTACCGAAATTTGTAAAAAGTCTAATCAACTGCAAATTTGGATAAGATTAAATTTTTCGAAATGATTATATGATTTTCTTATAAATGGAAGCATATAATTATTTTTTAGTTTTAATGACTTTTCTGCTTCATCTTTTCATTTTTTCTCAAAATTCAAAATTCTTGATTAATATCTAATAGATAATGAATGCAAATGAATCAATCAGCTGTTAGCCAGCATTAATGTAGTTTCTCATGAAAACTATTTGCTCTTCTCGAAATTTGTGACAAATTAGAAAAAAATATATCATCTCAAAGTTGCCACACAAGAAATCAAAATGTATCACATCTCTACGTCCTGTCTTGGTTTCAATGCGTGTGAAGATAAGGCAAAATGCATTAAATACCCCCAAAAATAAAGACAAAAAATAAAAATCGACTGATATATGAGAAAGATGAAAGACTTGTTTATAATCTATAAAACAAAGTTACTTGCTAGGAATTTAATTAATACGCAATTTCAATTTTATTTTATCTGTGAATTGTTTGTGAAAAAAAGAACTATAATATAAAAAGGTAAAAATACTCGTAGATTTTACGAAATATAAAATAGAAAGAAATTTAATCGATTATAAACGGTTTATAAGCATTAACCAAACATGGACAAATACAAAATACAATGTGAACAAACGCATTGAAAAACAGTCGATTTTAGAATGATTATAATCTATTGCCATGGGGCCCCCATCCCACCTCTAATTAATTTATGTTGGGGCCATGGTGTTGAAGTTTTGAAATGGATCGATTCAAATAGAGAAGTACACAAGTTTGGGCATCTTATATGAAAATTATTGATTATATTTGTTTGATAATATTATACTTATCCATCTTTTATTGGTAAGTGGTTGAGAGAAATATGACAAATGAGAAAGTGAGTGAATTGCCTGAAAAATAGAAATATACCCATCTCTAAAAAAAAATTCTTGTTTTCATGGAAAATAAAGTCACGTGACTAACTGTTAGAAAAAAATTCATGAAAAAAAATGTCAATCAAACAGCTCAGAAGTAGAAACTGTAGTAGAAAAATGATATTTTTTATGAAAAAATAAACTCAATCAAACAAATCGTAACTGTTTTTCATAATGATCACAAAGTTACCCCGAGCCCCTCTCGAATTGGAGTATATGTTCGGCACGACTTCATAACTTCTAAATTTTGGATATTAAAAATCGGTAAGAGATCTCAAAAATTAAAAATCGAAAATTTTTTGGCCAAACATTTCAATGTCACGTATATTCTAAAATTTTGGATTAGGCAAAAGATAAGTTTTGCGTCTCTTTCAACTTTCAAGTAAAAAGGAACGAAAGGTAAATTTTAGCCAACCCAACGATGCCTTGTTGAGAAAAAAGAACTACCACTTTACAAATGTCAACACGATTTCACCAAGTGACCGACCAAAGAAATAAGTGGTAGGACAAATTGAACAAATGAATTTTTTTCTTTTGGTTGAATCCTTATCCCATTCCTTCAATTAAATAACATATTAGATCTTTAGAGCCTGTTTGTCTCCTATTATTGAGAGAAAAATAGAGTAATAAATAGTATTTTTAGAAAATGTGTGGTTGAAAAGTAAAGTAACTTTATTAGTTTGTGTGTAGAATATTTTATTGGGTAAATATGTGGTGGAGAATCTTACTGTAGAAAATAATTTTTTGAATTAATGGTAGACTAACATGGGCTTAATGATCGTTATTATCTAAATATTTTTTACGTATTTGAAAATATGAGAGAAATAATAATTTTTAAGTGCTCCTAATGCATATTTTGGACGATAGCTGTGCTACCGTGCTACTTGTACATATGGTGGTATTGTCGACAATCTCTCACACACAAGGTGGGTGGATGAGTAAATTTATTTTTTAAACAACGTAGGGGGCCCACCCATTCTCAATCTTTTTGGTCAAACCCTCCTGTACAAGTTGACTCTCTGTTTGAACAAAAACCATCATGAAAGATAACACGTGTTATTTGATGAGAAATTCATGATAAATATTCTACCAAAAAAGTTTTTGAGACATAATTGCTGTTGTTAGTAAAAGGTAAAGCCTTTTAGCCCGTTTGGCCCCCATTACGTGGTAATAATAATTTTTCTAATAGTGTTTTTTTAAAAAATGTGTAGTTGGAAAATAAAGATTCATTTGATTACAAGAATAGAATTTGGGTGGAAAGAAAATGAATTTCAAAGTATTAAATTGTCTGCAACTTGTTTTAATGGCAATTATCAATTAATTGTGTTTGATTGGTATAATTTTTCAACTGAAAAATATTGAAATTTTGGATCTTTTGATATTCGTTTGACTTTGTTTTTCATGAAAATTATCTATTAAATAGATATAATTTGTTATAATTGGGGATAGAATTTGTTTCCATTACCAAAAAAATAAAAGTTGCCTAAAAAAACATTTCCGCAAAAATCAAGAAAATGTGAGCATGTGGGTGAAACATGAAAAATCAATTCCATGAAAAAATTGGACAATCAAACATGCAAAAATGTGGAAAATGAAATTTAACTCCCATCTTCCATGGAATTGAAGTGCAATCAAACATGGCCTAAGAAAAAATCGATTTACGTGTAATATTATTTGCCATTGTTTGATCCCATTAAAATTTAAATACAGTTTCTATTTTTTTCAACTATATATTTTTTAATAAAATAATGTTGCACGTAAATAAAAAAATTTATTTTTTAATCCACAATTTTTTCAAAAATTACTATTTGAAATACATTATTTTCAAAAATTTCACATTATTTGAAATACATTATGTTCTAAAATTTCATTATGATAGGGCCAAACAACGATTTTATGGAAAATTGTGCGTTTAAAAATAAAATATAGAAGAATAATTTTTGAAATAATGGGGTGAGGCGTAGACGAGGCATAGCTAAAATATCGTACAAAATTGATAAACCCTCAACGATGAAAGGCTGAGCTAAGCCTGCCAAGTAAGACCAAAAGGGTCCCACATCACAGACGTGGCAGTTACGGCCAGTTAAGTCAGTCTAATCTCTACTTCACTCAAATCCAAATAAACAAAGGAAGATCCGAAAGAATATTCTCTCCACGCCTCTTCAGTGGATAAAGCCCACGCCCACCCAAACAAACCCGAATACACATTGAATTGTGCTGGAAGTACAGAACAAAAATTCACAAAAATGCAACAGATTAGGTGGGGTTCGCACATTTTTTGCCCTTTTCAAATACACGATGGGACCCACTGTTGTCTCTATTCTGTTGCATTTCTGTAGATTTTTTCCTGTACAAACATCATTTTCCATACATATTCTAGCGATTACTGATTTTACCCTACAATACTAGTTTAGAATACATTGAATGGTAGCATTAATTAAATGAGATATTTATTTTGCATTTAATTGAATTTATCAATTAACATCACATGAACTGACGTACTAGTGATATTAAAAAAATTACAAATTCAATTAAATAAAAGAAATTACGACTTATTTTAATCGGATTTATGATATGTTGACATCTAGATTGATACTCAACTGCTAAATAATATTATTCTTTATAAATCGGAATAGTAATTAAAATATTAGTGGATTCTAACTTTGCGTATAATATCATAATAATGAGTAATAGTTATTGATGGAATTAAATTTAGAACCATTCTTTATGTATAGGGAAATCCCTTGGCTGCCAAAGTTGTGCTACCAGCACTGCACTTGTTACGCCTCGTTAATGAGGCTCCGTTAGAGCCACGTGGAAGAAACCTATTGCAGAAGTATATGATAGCACATGTGCCGCGTGATTGTTATAGGCTGAGCCGATTGGGGCCAAACTCATATGACGGAACCAGGTTCATTTGTCGCAACTGAATCCCTTCAGTTGAGGTGGATCATGCGAGGCACTTCAAGAGAATCTGCACAAGGACCCTATTGCAAGTGGGTGATGTGACAACTCACTAAATAAGCGGCTCTATTCAATCGAACAAGTCAAGTCAAGTCTTACATGTTAGGCCTAGGGTTGCCAACTCGTCACAATATTAAATGCAGCATGGCCTACGAATGATTGGTTGATGTCTATGACAAGAAGCCACAACCGTTGGGATGAGGCTACGTGTCTTTGCATCCAACAACTCTTGCTCGTCATTTTTTACTGTAAGAGGCCATACATATTTCCATTTTTAATGTAATGCACATCCATGCTCTCAATATATAACTTTGTACAATTTTTACTTTATCTATAACCCAGTTCTAACCCCCTTTCTACTTTGATAAATCTGTCATAAGCCTAACTCACATCCAATTATATACTTTACCTAACTATCTTGGTTGTCGGAGTGCCTACGAACTCCTCCCCGACCACTGGAGTTTGGTCGTATGCTCAACAGTTTGTTCAAATGTGCAAGACTACAGCTTATGTAAATGGTAAGGGAGTTGAGATTTGTCAGCCACGTCACCTCCACAAAAAGTGAGGTCAACATCACCTATAACTTGTAACGGGAGATTTTCCCTGTACAAGTAAAATAATTCTTCAAATTAATATTACAATTTGACAGTATCCAAATGAAGTCTAAGTCGAGATTCTCAAAATTTCATTTTAGTTAAACAAATAGTCTTTAATGACAAAAAGCGTCAAAATCCTCTTGGTATAATCATGTAGATTGTACGAGTTTAAAATGAGAATCTCGTTTCACTAAGTTGAATGTGCAAAAATCACATAAAATTTGGACTTTTTCGTCATTATCAATTGTTAGAGACCTAAATTCTTCACTTTCCCAAAGATTGGAGTCTGATTAGCTAATGAAGCAATAAGTTGGGGAGCAATATTGCAATTTTTCCTTTAAATACAATTTCAATTCATTGAATTCACTCAACACATTCCGCCATGACTTCCAATACTCCACTTTGCACTCTCTCTCAATCTGAACAAGAAAATCTCTTCAAAAGACATGAAATCTTCAAAATTCAAGGTAAAGATAAACGAGGCTACACTATCCTTCGCGTAATTGGGAAGCACTTCCCAGGTAAATAAATCCATCAATTATCCACATACACACACACACAATCTCTCTCTCTCTCTCTCTGCTTCTTGTTTGTATTAACCTTTGCAGTTGTAATTTGATAACAGCGAGGCTTCTGACTGTGGATGTACTGAAGAAATACTTAGAGGATGAGATTTTCCCAAGTTTGGGCCAAAACCCATTTTCGATGGTTTATGTCAACACTGGTGTGAACAGAAGCGACAACTTCCCAGGAATTTTAGCTTTAAGATCAATCTACGAAGCAGTTCCAGTTAAAATTAGAGAAAATCTTGACTCAATTTATTTCCTCCACCCTGGATTCCAGTCCCGCCTCTTCCTCGCTACCTTTGGCCGTCTCATCTTCCCCGGACCCGGAGGGTAAGCTTAAGTAGTTATAAAGACGAAACATAATAATTTTAAACAAGTTTTTACGGGTTACTCATTTTTCAAAAATTTTGCAGGTGGTATTGGAAGATGAGGTACGTAAACAGGTTGGAATTTCTGTGGGAAAATGTGAGGAGAACGGAAATTGAGATACCCGAATATGTGTATGAAGAGGAAGAAGAAATGGAGTACCGTCCACCCATCTTGGATTATGGGATGGAGAGTGATCACCCAAGAGTACATGGAGCTCCGATTCTTGATTGTACAGTTTCAACCTATTCCATGAGAGGTATTGCTTAACTAACATATTCAGATTGGATGCAGGGTAATGTTGCGTTAGTTTTTCAAGAAATATACTTATCTTTTTTTACTTTTTAAGTAAGTGTTGGGGCAAAGTTAGTATTGGAGGAGAGTGATGGACTGCTGCTTTCTTGAATTTTCATCAGTTTTATGCACATAAAAAATACAGTATAATCAGTGTTCCTGTATTTGCTCTATTGCCCCTTCAATTTTATGATCTTCCTGATCTCATTCAAAAGTGTTGGCCACCGCTGCCCGCTTTGTTGGGCTGCTACCCATTATATGAGCTACTAGGGCCGTTGCACGGTTTACATGGTTTGGGACAATTATTGTGATTACAGCTTTCATTCGTAGATTTTCGAAAAAAGTTAAAATTATTATTAATAACTTGTTGACTTTGTATTAGTTAATACAAAAGGTTCGTATAACTAAACAAATATAAAAGTATATTTGTATAAACATCATTTATTGGGATAATTGCAACAACAATCTCAAATCTTTCAATTTTGTAGATTATACTTTTAACTTTTTATTTTAGCGAATGCAATTTCAAACCTTTCACTTTAACTGTCGTTTGAGTCCATTGAACAGATTTCATTCAATACTTCGTTAGACAACCTGAAGTAAAATATTTGACTCAATTTGACAATTTAAATGAGAGGTAAAATTGTATTTATAATTTCTATAATAAAATCATTACAATAATTCATATTCTCCAAAGACTCTTATCCCTAAAATAAAAAATCAGGAAACTCGATCAATGTCACCACTGCCATTCATCCATCCACCGTCGCATTGTTAGTCATCGCCACCACTGCGTACCTAAATCTTAAACAACAATACAAAAATTTGGATATGACCGATTTGTAGATATGCAAAAGCCAACAATGCCACATAAATCAGAAGAAGATCAATTGTTGTTAACAAAATGAGACTACCAATTAGACAAACGAGGTTCAGCCAATTCTTGTACTGATTATTGGTCCACGGTTTGTTCTCCTTGTAAGGCAAATATTAGAGAACAAATTGTAAAAATATATAATCACCAAAACTGTCAGGTGGTGCGGCATAACTGGAATAGAGTTGTTGGGAAAATGATAATGATTGTATCAAGTAGCTAAAGAGATTTGAAGAGAACCAGTGCCTTGAAGTACATGTACTTTTCTATGGATAACTTGTTAGAATTCTAAACAAAATTTTCAGAGCATGTAAGAGGGTCTCAATATTATTAAATTTATTTTGGTTTCAAAGTTCGAAATTATCTTTTGGATTCCTTCATCTGGTGTCATGTGGATGGGCGGCAGCGATGACGATTACAGGTTTCCTTAATTTTTTTTTAATTTTTTTTTAAGGGAAGGGGGTGGAGGGGGGAATGGGGTCTTTGGAGAAGATGAACAGTACTTTATTTTGGTTAATTTTTATTATTATAAAAATTGTAAATATACGATTTACTCATTTAATTTATCAAATTGAGTCAAACATTTTATTTCAAGTTGACTAAAAGAGTATTGGATGGAATCTGTTCAACGGACTCCAATTGCTGTTAATGTGAAAGATTTGGGATTGCAGCTGTCAAAATAAAAGGTTATATACCTGCAAAAAATTGAAAGGCTTGGGACCACTGCTGCAATTATTCCTTATTTATTTGAGTAAACATTGTTTTCTATATATATTATAACTTTTCTTTTACGAATAATATTTATTTTATTTCATATCCTATAAGACATATCAAAAATAATCAGAACAATTATTTTATAATAATATGATATTATATTTTCCGCTCAGAGGTTTGAGTTACCACTTCCACTTCCACGAACAAAATAACAAAATTACATTGTTAAATCCTCAAGTGTAAACATTTCAAAAATATGGCATTTAGCACTTTTCATTATTCAATAATGTTAAGTATACATTCCATGAATTACATCTTGTTTGACATTCTCTGTGTTTCAAAAATAAATGAGCAGGAAAACAGTTTTTTTTTTTTAAATTACCAAATGATGTGTTGTCAAGTGGCACAATAAAATAATATTGTCAAATATGATGTATATGTAGCATAATTTCATTATTTTGAGTTGGGTTGTTCACACAATTTTGAGAAACGATTATCTTGGATTCTTGATAGAGCCAAGCATGCTTTAAGTGCAAGTGTTTTGCTCTAAGTACAGGAGCAAAACCTATAAGGGCCTGCCAGGTTACTCACTGGTGGGCCCCATATGTTTTTTAAAAAAGGAAAAAAAAATACACCCGACCCCCCTCTATTATTGGCCTGACAGTGAACCTACCCCCTATGTGTATCACAACTCTAAGCACAATCATGGGCGCAGGTGCCTATAACTTAGATTGTTATAATAATAATAATAATAATAATAATGCTCAAATATGTGGGATAGGATAGGTTGTGTCGGCTCAATTTACACCTCCACATACATCTTTAGGTCTAATGTCATTCACGGCGCGTTGCAAAGACGTTAAGTATACACAATGGATGGATGATAGATCTCCATCTCTTTCCCTCTTCTCCATGAAATAAAAAATGGGGACAATTGCGGCAGCGGTACCAAAGCTTTCATTTAGTAGCAGACTTTACATAAATCTTTAATTTCTGTCACACATGGTACCAAACCTTTCATTTTTGCCACCAACAATATCAAACTTTTCAAAATGTCCGCACCTGAAGTCCAAATGGATGGTTTGACCGCTGGTTGACTCAAATAATTGACTTTAGTTTTGGAAATGGTGAAGAAGAAGAAGAATGTGAAATGGGTTTTTAATTTTAATTATTTAATTTTGATTATTTTATTAAAAATACAAAATTACCATTTTAACATTTTAAAACCAATTAACATTATTGCCAAAATTAATTATTTGGTCAACTAACGATCAAACCATCCATTTGGACTTCAGCTACGGACATTTTGAAAAGTTTGGTACCGTCGATGGTAAAAATGAAATGTTTGGTATTTTTGGTGGCACAAATTAAAGGTTTGGACAAAGTCTGTTACTAAATGAAAGATTTGGTACCGCTGCTGCAATTATCACTAAAAAATATTTTTAAAATAAAAATTAAATCATCTCAATTAGATACATAAATAATCAAGATATAAAATATACACATATATCTAATATTTCAGTATTCCTTGTTAAGAGAAATAAAGAATTATATTCAATATTATCAACATGTCAAACTTATAAAAAAATAAATAACCAATCAATCTATTTAAGTTTTAATTACAAATTAATCTTTTAGATAAAAAAAACAATTTAATCTTTTTAGTGGAAAGAGAGAGAGAGAGAGAGAGAGAGAGAACAAATATTAACTGAAAAATAATAATTTTTTTAATCATGACTACAAAGATCATAGAAGGAAAGAGGAACAAAATATTGAAATGATAAAATCTTTAGCGAGAGTCTCCCAGATTTTGGTTTGAATGAGAAACAAATTTTGAAATTTTAATTTTGAACTTCTGCTTAATGGTTAGTAACTCAGAAACTTCTATAAAATTCTTGAACCATTGAAACTCAGTTCCTGGAAGTACATTTGAACCCCAGCGCCAAATGCAGTTAACAAGCAGTCTTATAGTACACCCTACCTATTATTTCCTAGTAAAATTAAACCATCAGAAATACCATGGAGATCAAGTGTGTTAATCTGAACTAATGTAACCATAAGAAAGCATTGCACAAAGAAAGCATTGCATAGAGGCAGGCTGTTGCCAATATCAGATAATCAATGCATGCACCAGCATATTTGCATATTCATTTGCAGAGTTAAATTCCTATTGCTGCTTAAGGTCACAACTAATGTGAAGAAATATTCAAGCAATAAACTTATGTTCTATCTAACAAGATGGTAGATGATAATTATCGCTACAAGATAGTCCATGATATGATAAAATATCCAGAATTTATTAAAATTATGAATAGTTAGATCATATATAAATGAGATTATATTAAGGTTCAAAAAAATAGTTTCAAGAACATCAAGAGGCAATACAAATAGCAAGCACACAAGAAACGAGAGACCATGCCGAGAAGGTGGATAGATGCATTGCTCTGTATGTTTGCTCACTAGGCCACGTCCATAGTTTCATCATGCTTCACATCAGTGTTCTGACCATTGTCCACAATTTCATCATCACATTTCGCATCGGATCTTTGACCAGTGTTTAAACCACGTAAATCGGAATAGTTGCGATAGTTTAGAGAATGCAACCAGAGGGCTACAACTCCATCCTTGTGCTCTGTCGATGCAATATGTGCATAGATATACTTCATTTTGAAGTCTTCGGCTTCCTCTGCATAAGCCTTCATGGACAATTCTTCGTGACTGTCTTTCCATTTCTGATTATACGAGGAAAAGAAGCATTCGTCCAAATACAATCCAACCTCAGGTGCCATAGGCACATTAATGTTCACATTCCTGATTTGAATGAAAATGTAAGAAATCAAAAAAACTCAATCAAGAAAGATGCTACGAGAAAAGATAAAGCTAACAAAAAAACACTTACTGTTCAAAAGCTGTTTCAATCAAAGACTCAGGAGAAATATTCCTCATAATTGCAACAGCAAGGCCAATCATTTTTCGAATCTGATGGAGCATGAAGCTTTGCCCGATCACCTCACACTTGACAAATTCAATACCCTCTACATTAACAGTGGTGTTTGCATTAAACGAAATAATATATCTCTTTGCAGAGGGATCCTCAGCCTTTGTTCTTGTAGTAAAATTGTGAAAATTGTGTGTTCCTTCATAGAACTTCAAAATTCTATTAAACCTCTCCCTCTCCTGCTCTCCAAAAGAAAACTCGCTCCTTTTCTCTGGTTTTGCGTTGCCATTCACGCTTCCACCGTCAACTTTATCTTCCTCAATTTTGTCACTTTGGGCAGCCCCATCATCCGATTCTTTCACAGTTTCAGTAGTTAACTTGTTATCATCAGCATCATCATTTCCATTTCCATTTCCATCTTCTGAAGTTCTATTAACGATGTTATCTTCATTTTCCAATTCCAATAGAGCACTTGTGTTCGATGAAATGCTTGAACCAATGGAAACAGCTTCAAAATCAGATTTTGAACGGAATTTCGGTTTACCCATTACTCCAAAAACTTTACGACCTCTTTCCGAACACTCCAAACATTTAACTAGCTCATTCTCAGACCCCACACTATCTAAAACACTTTCCCTATCTCGATGACAAGATAGATCAAGCGCAAAGACTGGAAGCAAATAAACATACCTCCGCTTATCACAGAACTTCTTAGCATTAAACGCCCCCGTAACACGTTTGAACCCAAAGACCCGAATCTGAGGAGACAAATTTGAATTCAAACGCTCGATAAACCCAGGCGGGTCAACATAGAACCTTCCCGAAACCACTTGGCCAACGGCGCTGACACCTTTATCTGTTCGAGCGGACCGGGCAAAGTCAAACCTTTTAGGCAGTCCCCTCTGCTGCTCGGGAACAGCACCTGAATGATAAAGGGCCTCCTCGAGGTCACCCTCGATGGTTTTGGCGCCAGGATTTTTTTGCATACCCTGGTATCCCACGCCGCAATAAGCAAAGAAAATTGCTATTTTGCGGCGCTTGTATCTGGGTTTTTTTGGAAGTACGGCACCGTCATCGGCGGCGGGACCATTGTCGCAATTTTCATCGTCGTCGGAAGTGGTGGTAGACATTTTCAGCTTCTTGGGATTTGGCTGCTGTTCTTCTTCTTGAGGTTGAGGATCTACAGAAGGGTTTGGGTATTCGATTTCCATTGTCAAGAGAGTAGGAAGTGTGAAAATGGAATGTTGGGACTGGCCATTGCAGCGTAAGACTGTAAAGAGTGTATTGATTTGGGGCTCACGTGTCTCTATCCCCCCGTAAAACCCTAGAATTAGAGGAATTCCAATCGGGTCGTTTAGGATTTTCTGTCCCCCCCACTTTTTTTTTTTTTTCATTTTAAAATTTTATTCTTGTTGTGATTCAAAATATTAATAATAATAAGAAGAAGAAGAAAAAAAATGGTATTCTTGTAATGTCGACTTTGAATTTAAAATTACTAAATTATTTTCTTACTTTACATTTCAGCATTGAATATACTAGTTTTGGTAGTTTTGAGACTGAAAGATGATTGACATTGTTTTTAATGAAGGAACCTAGGCACATGATATATATATATATATATATTTATATATTTATTTATTTATTGGTTATTTTCTCTAGCTTAGTACATGCTTAAGTAATGAGTGAGAAAAGCAAATATTAACTAATTTATGATACTCGAGTATTGGTTTGAAGTTTTTAATTTTGTTATGCCTCCACTATGCGTGCGAACTCCAACATACGGGAGTCTAAGTCAATAACAAGGTCGGTGCTGCTTGGGTCGAGGAGTGTGGCACATGCACTAAAACACCAAATCACCGAATTATAGTCTTGAATTCGAGGACTATTTTTACGCATCCATTTTATGTGGGGCCTATTCACGTCTATATAGGGGACACATGGAGGCAAGGCTTACGTTGCCGATCCTCACGCCTAACATTGACTGACATTATGTTGAGGAGGCCAAAGGCTATAGCTTGGATCCAACACCTTCAAAATCAAGTTTAAATGCCAACACCCATAAGACTTGTAACAAAGCCTAAGGTGATATCATTATACACAAAACATTCTAAGTAATAGGATTTTGAATCCATTATGCCTTGGAGAGCTAAGCCTAGTCGCTTAAGCCCTAAAGAGAGCCCCATTGGGCCTGGGGAGCGTATTAACAACTTGATATGCATTGTGCAATGAGTCAAAGATACTTTACCATGAATATTTAGTAACATATGCCATCAATCTAAAGTGTTAGTGTTCACGAAAATATGTTCGTTTTAAAACCACCGCAAGTGTACGATTCGTTAACAAGTAGTAAAATGAATTTTGAATTCAAGTATCGTTCCCACGAGGAT
>CAIGRK010360021.1:0-10945 GCA_903798315.1 Fraxinus greggii | reverse complement strand
TGTTCCTTTGATTTTGTTTTACATGAAAATTGTCCATTAAAGTAATTTTTTTTAACAATTGGTTATAAAATTTGTTTCCATTGCAAAAAAAAATAAAAAAATGTGGGAATTCCATTTCCCACCAAAATGGTGGGAAATCAAATTCATCAAAAAGGTAGAAAAGGTGTACGTGTAGGGATAAAGTGGAAAAGTAGTTGCCAAGAAAATTATGGCTATCAAACAAAACCATTGGTGGGAAATGGAATTTAAATTCCAAGTTCTATGGAAAAGTTTCATGATCAAACAAGCCTTAGAAAATAGACATGAAAAATGATGAATTCAAGTCACATGTCACCATTTTTTGAAGATTGTGTATATGATATTTGATTAAAAAATCTGATTCGTAAATTTTTTTCCTTCATTAACGACGGTTTGACAAAGATGTCTATAGAGTCTATGTTTATATAAATTTACGGCATGGTGAACCCTATAATAGAGTATGGTGAATGGCCTCCAAAACTAAAAAGTAGGCTAATTGAATGTTACACATTCGCATTGTTATCAATTTCCAACTACTTGGACCCCTTCTCTCTCAACCACATAATATTTTCATTACAAAACCACCCCAACAATCCCATGTTTCTCATTTCCTTTTAAACTGTTCCTTCTTATTAGAAAACGTAACAAGGTCACACAAAAAAATAACCCATTATCGATCCTCTCTCTCTCTCTCTCTCTCTAATGGCTGCTCATCGCAATTTTGAACCAATAACGAAATGTAAGTCTGAGGGCCGTTCGAATCAAACTGTGGCAGCTGACCTCGATGGTACACTTTTGGTGTCTAGAAGTGCATTTCCTTACTTCATGCTGGTGGCCTTAGAAGCCGGTAATCTTCTCCGGGCGTTAGTCCTTCTTGCGTCCGTCCCATTCGTGTATTTTGTGGACTTGTTCGTTTCAGAATCCATTGCCATCCAAACTTTCATTTTCATTGCCTTTTTGGGTTTGAAAATTCGAGATATTGAGCTTGTCTCTAGGTCTGTTTTGCCTAAATTCTATGCTGAAGATGTCCACCCGGAAACTTGGAGAGTGTTCAATTCTTTTGGCAAGAGATATATAGTTACTGCAAACCCTAGAATCATGGTGGAACACTTTGTGAAGAACTTTTTGGGGGCTGATGAGGTTCTTGGGACAGAATTGGAAATATCAAAATCTGGACGTGCAACGGGGTTCGTTAAAAAACCTGGTGTTCTTGTAGGTGAACACAAAAAAATGGCAATTTTAAATGAATTTGGTACTAACGTACCGGATTTAGGTCTCGGCGATAGAGAGACTGATCATGGCTTCATGTTGATATGCAAGGTAAATTCAACCTTTAGTCGTCTTTAGCTTCAAAAATTTTGACGAGTACCATTGATGTGTTGAAGACATTGATGTGTTAAAGAATCGTTCTTATTATATTTTCACTCACTAATAACTGAACGCACTTCGGCCAGCTTTTCATATATAATTGAGTGTCCGTATTTTTTATACTTTGTCATGTCATTGTCTTGAAAATGATATTTTTCTAGGCATGAAAAGGACTCGGCTTTTTTCTTACCATCACGCGATAAACATAACAAGAGCATTTCGAGTACAACATTAATTTGCTTACTTGGTTTCTATCTCATGAAAAAGGTTCCTGGGTTGATTGCCTTTTCACTTCCACCCCCTTCCACCATGAAATAAATTGGAAAGAAGTCATTGGATTCGAGTGATATTTGGCTCATCTTCTTCACGTACCTAAATCAAGAAAATTCCAAAACTTACGCGAAAACATTCATAATAAATTTTAGCCTCCAAATAATAGAATTGCTCGGTCTTCCAGTTTCATGCATATCTAATATGTTAGGTGCTTCATTTACTTCAGCACAAGTTTGATACAAACATCAACCCCACTCTACCCTATCCTGCCACTCACCTTGCTTACATAATCTTGTTTGGTTTAGATGAAAATTATTTTTTTAATAAATTTTGATAAAAATTGACGAAATGTGTTATTGAAAGATCGTGGATTCCATGAAATGCGTGATTTAAATTAGTTGTTTATATTGACTTAGATTTTAATCAAATTTTTAGCTGAATCAAACGAGGGTATATATATATTTTTGACCAAGCATATACATATGCTATTATTGTATATAAATAATGCCTAGGCATGAAATTAGTGGGGGCAGAATTTAATTATATATATAAAAAAAAATTCTCACACAATATAATATTGAAAGTGAAAAATAAGAAAAATATATCAGATTTTGGTGTAGGTCATAACATATATTAATTCTTCATGCCTATAGAAAAGATAGTAGGACAAGTTTTTATTTATAAACATATTGTAATCTTTCTTCGTTGTTATAATGAAAGCGTAATTGACCACTCTAAATCGTGTATTCTTTTTTTTTTTTTTTACTGCTTTTGATTTTCTCTATTTCATATTATTGCTCTCGATAATAAATGATAAGACACATAATATATACGTGTTTTAATTGATAAATAAATGTAATATTTGCAGGAAGCATATATGGTGCCTAGAACAAGATGTGAACCCTTAACAAGAAACAAGCTTCTATCACCAATAATTTTCCACGAGGGTCGTCTAGCACAAAGACCTACACCTCTTGTGGCAATAATGACCTTCTTATGGATGCCAATCGGCATAATCCTCTCTTTAATTAGAATATATCTCAACATCTACCTACCAGAAAAAGTTGTTCAATACAATTATAAATTCCTCGGAATTAAGCTTATTGTCAAGGGCAACCCTCCGCCGCCGCCTAAGGATGGCCAAAGCGGCGTCCTCTTCATCTGCAACCACCGGACCATCCTCGACCCCGTTGTCCTTGCAGTTGCACTAGGGAGGAAAGTCAGCTGTGTCACTTACAGCATAAGTAAATTCTCAGAAATGATTTCACCAATTAAAGCAGTTGCATTATCAAGGGAAAGAGAAAAAGATGCAGCACAAATTAAAACCCTACTTCAAGAAGGTGACCTTGTGATATGTCCTGAGGGTACTACTTGTAGGGAGCCATTTCTCTTAAGATTCAGTGCATTATTTGCAGAACTTACAGACAGAATCGTGCCTGTGGCGATTAATGTTAAACAAAGCGTGTTTTATGGAACATCGGCTCGAGGGCACAAAATTTTTGATCCATATTTTGTGTACATGAACCCTAGGCCTGTTTATGAGATTACTTTCTTGAAGCAATTACCACCTGAGCTCACTTGCGAAGGTGGAAAATCAGCCATTGAAGTTGCAAATTACATTCAAAGGGTGTTGGGTGGGACATTAGGGTTTGAGTGTACTAATTTGACTAGGAAGGACAAGTATACTATGATAGCTGGAACAGACGGCAGTGTCCAATCCAAGAAGGAGAAGTCTGGAGATTAAAAAAAGTAATTAACTCCACTGATTCTCTGGAAAAAGAATAAAATATTAATTATTTACAATTTTATGCATGGAATTGTATTTAATGATGGAGGATCCGCAATGACTAAATAAATTAGTTGATATGAATATTGGTTTTTGAAATTTGTTGTACTATGAAATGTAGTAAGAATACAAAAAGTAGGATTTCCATATGTCGAAATTGTTCTCTTGCCCATATTTCTATATATAGAAACTGTCCTCTGCCCACTGGGCAGGAGAAAACTGCACATTTGTTAATGTTGTTGGAAAACCTTACTTACGGTTCTTTTCAAATATGAGAACCGTAAATACGATTTTCTTCAAATGGACAATATAAGTTTTTTGACTATGAGTTAAGAAAACATTTCTGCTCCATATATAGTCTTGTTCTTAAATCTATATAATTAAATAAAATTACTTAAATTTGAGATAAATCATTATTCTCCATTCCATTGAACCCTATATCTATTGTGAAGATTCAACATAATAAGGTCATTTTACAACCACAACAAAGTTATTTTAATTTTGCATTGTACTATCGTTATGGTGTCATATATTGGGATCATCGCATTAGTGAGAACAGGATACATCATAACCACTCAATCATGTCGTTCTCATTCTTAGATCTTTCTCTCAAATCAAATCATAAAATTGGAACAAAAGTACAATGTTCAGCTATGATTATATACACCAAATGAAAAAAAGAAAAAAGAAAAAGAAAAAGAAAGAATATAATAAGAATTTTATCAGGCTATCGCTATTCTTCAACTTCAGCTCACCTGCTCACTCACACAATTAACTGTATACTTTTAAGAGCTTTGATGAAGCCCACGTGGTTTGACAGCTATGATTTTCATCACCAGCCATAAATTTCTAATCTTCAATGGCGATTCTAGTGGCCGAAAGTTTCTGCATTAAATCATTGATTAGGGTATTGTACCAATTCTACTGTAGAGCTGGATTAGCAGTTAAATCATATACTTAATTCTTAAACAACTAATTATATCCTATATCGATATACTAATCGTTTAAGTATATGCTGCATTGCGGCACCTATACGGTTCCCTTTTTTATTATCTTTCAATGTAAAAATGTCAAGGTTTCCCTAGCAGTTTTCTTGTACACATAGCATAGTTGTATACATAAAATACACATACGTAACGTATGATAATATATGTTGGACATTTTGACTATTAATAATACCGGAGAAAAATTCGAAAATTTCTTCATCTTGCATTTAGTTATCTTTTATATACATTTGCCTTGCGCGTCAATTTTGATTTTTCAATTTCTCCAACGTAACAGAAAAAAGAGATTAAATTATTCATCAATGAGAATGGGAAGAATGAAAAATCATGCAGTTAGGAGACAGAAATATTGTGCAGGGGTTTCAAAGTAACTAGGAGAGGGAATTTTAAGCGAATGGGAAACATGAACTTTTAATTTCACGATCCAAGGGACGGTTAAAATTGATATTTGAATTGAAAAGGCTAAAAGCTGAATTCATAAGTTACTATTTTATTGCTTCTCAAAATCTGCCGTCAGATGATACTTCTCCTTCAATAAGTAATTATTTTAAGTTTACCAATTATTTAAAATAATTATGCTTATTTGATAATTAGAAGTTTGAAAGGTTGGCAAAATGATGCCAATTAATCTGCTGACTGGAATGTTGACCAGTTGATTGATTCTTTGATTATTAAATTGGTGCAAAGTCGTGTTTTAATTAGTAAAGCCGTGTTTCACCCTTATTTGAAATGAAAGCTCCTGATGTCGCCAAGTGTCATCTCCAAAACCGTTGGATGGAGACCTTTGGGTGACTCATATAAAAGGCCTTCTAGGGTTGGAACTGTACACTATGTTTGACTTCTTCTCTTCTGTGCCGTTGAGCTATTGACTCTCCTTCTCTCTAAAAAATCAAAACTCTCTTTTGATTTTGTAGTTTTCTCTCAAATGTTGTAATCTTGAGTGATTTCTAGTTTGAGTTGAATGCAATGTTCTTGTGTGAATAAGTGTTCTTGAATGAAGGCTGATTTACTGTGATCTTTTAAGGGTTACTGTCTGAGTGCCTAGATCTGTTCATTTTACTTTGGTTGTTTTCCATTCTGAACGGTGGTTGTTATTCAGAGGCACTGGTGTAATTTGAGTTATTGCTTTAGGGCAACGATTAATCAAGTTTACTTTTTAGTACTTTCTCTAGTTCTTATTTGTGCATATTTTTGTCGATCTTGAGCTAATATTGTTGAACCTCCTCTTAACAAAGTTGAAACTCAAAAACCAATTCCAAACGAAGATTAAGCACTTCTAATATTTTGAATTTGTATTCGCAAACTGAATTCTTTCAAGCAAGGCGAGTCTTTTACAAAGTTCATGATACTAAAGATAAAAGAAAGAAGATAGACTATTGATGGTTGATGTCCGGTAAGGTGCAAATTTATTCAACACATGAAGAGCCTAAAAGCTCATAAAACCTTTACAAATCAAGAAATATAAATTACACAAATTCACTGAAGAAAATTAGATAGCAAATCGACAATCTTTCCCAACATGAGGCCACTACAAATTTGTCTCAAACACGGCAATAGGGCTCCTAACGGAATGTTTAGATGACTTCCATAAAAGATATCCTTGAGAATTGGTAGTGTTAGAAGCATTGTCCAATCTTCTAAATGTAACTTCATATGTCAACTTTTGGTTCAAATTTGAGAAATTGAGAGTAGGAGGTTTGACAGTCACACTCACGCCTTGAGGTGGAACAATATTGACGGTGTATATTGCATTAGCCTCGCCAACGTTAGTCATCGTCCTTGTATATGTTTGACTAGATGATCCGAACACGATGGAAAATGATGGATAGTTTAGTTGCCCTTCCAATATGCTTGATTCCTCCGAGCAATTCACCTTATGCTGTAAAATCACGCTTATATGTCGGTTTGTGTAATTCAAACCACATAGATAAGGAATGTAGTCTCGAGATTCAATGTCATAAATTAGCCCGGGATCATTTGCCTTCAAAGGGTTGACATGGCCAGCTCCGATAGCAAAAATGTTAGCTGGAACAAGCCTCTCGTCTTCAATGAGAGTATCGCTGAGGTTCACAATATCAGCACTAGTCATGATTGCTGACTTAATGGCGGCAGGAGACCAATCCGGGTGTGTGCTCTTGACCAATGCCGCAATACCACTGAGGTGTGGGCATGACATAGAGGTACCAGAAATTATATTGAATGTCGATTTTGTATTGGTATTATTTTCTACAGAGATAGGCCATGCAGCAAGAATGTTAACACCAGGGCCTATGATGTCGGGTTTCAAGATACCAGGGCTCTCGCGACTGGGACCTCTGGAAGAAAATGAAGCCACCATAGGAGCATTTTTATCACCAATTACCGTTCCTTTGAACACTATTGTTGCTGTTGGAGTGGATGTCGAATTTATATACGCTAGAATCTTTTGTGTGCCTTCATAATTAACATTTGTAGCTGGAAGAACATGAGAGTCAGCTGCTGTACTAAAGCCCTGGCGCTCTATGTTAAGAAGAATCATAGCTGTGCCACCAGCATTCTTCACTGCTTGTCCTTTTGCAATTCGTGTTGTCCCACCACCTACTTCGCAAATGACTATCTTTCCTTTGACATCCGTATTATTCAATGACCTTGGAGTGCAATATGCTCCGCTAAAATCACTAGTGTTCAATCCAGGGTAAACAATAGGCAATTGCGTTGGAGGGAAATCTTTAGGCTGAAATGCCGATTCACCTTCAAGCTCCTCATTGTTTCCTAGTACAGCAATAGCTCTTAATTTTCTATCAATAGTGCTTGCACCAACCGTAAGGATCCATGGGGCTTCGTTTGACAAAGAAAAATTGAATGGACCCCTATTTCCAGCTGAGCAACTCACAAATATTCCCTTTTCCATTGCGCTAAATGCACCAAGTGCAATGTTGTCATCGTAAAAGGGCTTGGACGAACCACCAAGCGAGAGAGAAAGCACATCAACACCATCATCAATGGCTGAATCCATTGCAGCTAGTATGTCACTCTCGGAACAGCCTGTTGTGCATACTTTGTAAATGGCCAAGTGAGCAAGGGGGGCAACGCCAACTGCAGTGCCATTAGCATTGCCGAACACATTAGCACCTTTCACAAAGTTTCCAGCAGCAGTGCTTGCAGTGTGGGTGCCATGGCCATCCAAATCCAATGGGGTTCCGTTACCATTCCGGAAGTATCTTGCTCCAATGATTTTGTTATTACATGCCGTAAAGTTGAATTCACATTTTCCCTTCCATTTTGTAGGTGGAGGAGGCATTCCTTCGTCATTAAATGATGGATGATTAGGTAGAATTCCAGTGTCTAAAACACCAATAACTACACCTTTACCGTAGCTCGAATCTTTCCAAAGTCCCATGTTTTCATGCAAACCAAGGAAATTTGGAGTATGTGTTGTATGCAAAGAAAATTCTTGTTGTGGGCGAGCAGATAGGAAGCCCTTCTTCTTTTCCATTTCTTTCACTTCTTCATACGTCAGTTTAGCAGCAAATCCCGCAAAAACATTGTGGTAAGAATAAACCATCCGGGGTATTTCATTTGAGCTTGTCAAAGTTGTTGGCAAGAATGAATTATACCAGCCTTCTAAATCTTGTGATTGATCATTGGAAAGCTGGCTATCGAGAGATTCGACGTGAACAATATAAGTTTCTAAATTGTTTTGCTCACTTGCAATGGCTGGTTGCACAATAAACATGCTAAAATAAATGAGAATTTGGATTATGATAGACATGGCTGATATTGCTTTGAGCTTTATTTCAAAAACCCGAGAAGTCTTTAATAAGCTGAAGATGTATTGATGGTTTGTTCTCAAAATATTGAGCTCATATATATAGGTTTTATGCCTTATAGTTTAACATTTACAGTCTGTTTCATGAATTCTTCAAGGGTTTTTAAATAAAAAGTCTTCATTGGTTGGCTTCAGGAAAATTAATAGTGACAAGGTCATTCAAAAAGTCAACGCGTATAAGAACAATTCAGTTGCAAATATTGCAAGGGTATCACGAACTTATGATAAAATAAGTAACAATTTTTCTAAAAGAACGAACGAGATAACTCTGACTTGAACAAGTCAATAGAGAGCTCATCAGGACCATTTCCTTTTATTGATAAGACAATAAAAGTTCAGATTCTTAAAGCTTAAGGTTACTTCCGGCTATAACTAGGATTTAATAGTTAAATATTTCAAAAGAATTCAGAATGAAGTTTTAAAAGTAGAATAATGAATTATTCTGGAGATGATGCAGTCCTTGAGGCAGCAATTTATTTTAGTAAAATAACCAGCTTAAGAACTGGTCCAAGTCTATCTTATGTAATATTTTACAGTAACTTTGACATGTTGGTTAGTACCTGAAACAATCCCATTATCCCATGCTGGTTAGTCTCTGAAGTTTAAAATATCAATATTTAGTCACAGAATTTTGTAATTCGTAAGCTAAAATTTCCGCCTGGAGGACCTGTGTGCTTGATCAGCTCATTGCAAACACGGGGTTTGTCTCTACATTAGTCCAATTGTCCAATCCTATACAATCCTTATCGGCCTTAATTTAATCCGCGGCTTTATCTTTTCTTCTAGACCCACTTCTCCAGTCGACTGACTATGAATGCTAACTATCCGTCACACGCTCCTAGGAAATGTTGTTGGTGCTTGACAATACTCCGCGTACCAAATCGCCTCACATACTCTCCCTCATGCCGCACTAAACGTGCTCATATTCACTGGGTTGAGTTGATTTTCATTCCAATCCCCAAACAAACCCTTCTCCAATTCGCAGAAGCCCTAATGAAGTCTCAGTATTTTGCATTATTGCCCCTAATCTTTTTTGGATTTTGCAAGATGGTCGATGCATTTCATGGATACATCATGTTGGTCACAAATTCTTCTAAAATCTACAATTATGTCCCTATAGTTTCTAGTTGTGTAAATGAATCCCAGAAGTTTCTGTTTGATGCGAAACAGTCCTGAATAATGGTGAATAATACGTTTCATAGATAAATTCGGCCCTCACTAGATCCGAGTATTGACTCTACCACTATGTGTAAGAATTTGGACTAATAATTTTGATAATTATTAGTTTTTAAGATGGAAGTCCAAATTCAGAATGTAAAACCTGAAATTTAGCTCTAGTTAATATAAAAATATGATTTTTAGTAGATTTTGATAAAAACTGATTAGAATGAGATGCATGGTTGAAAAGTTATGGATATTATGAAATGTGTAGTTAAATTAGTAATTGACTTTGATTTAAATTTTAATCAATTTCCTAAGTTGAGCCCAACATGAGCTTTGTTAGATTTCTTTATTTTTGCAATTATGTAACGCCTGAATTGTAGTGGATGCATTACAAGGACAGAATGCATCATAAGTACGTATGCCCCAACAAATCTTTTTAACACGTGATCAATTAAGGATAGCAAAAAGTGATATTTCCTTTTAGTATCTTTGAGCATGCGATGATCAAATACAAAACATCCATTCTTTGACTTTCTTGGCCAGAATGAACTTATTATTTTCGTTCTTCTTTACTGCTATTGCTCCCTTTTGCACCACGTGAACCAAACTATTCAACCGACTATCTAAGAAAGGATATAATGTAAGAGCTTCAAAACCTCTACTTTTACCACATATTCATATTCAAATTTAGCCTATGCTGGTTCTCAACCAAAGGCTTGTACTCGTCTTCCATCGAAATTTTATGCATGCAAACAAACGGGCTAATAGTCCAACCCAATGATGTTTTGTATTGTTGGATATTATTCAAATTAACAAAGAGGAGTGATTTTGGAAGTGATGGAAGTAGTTAACCATGAGAGAAACAAGCGATGATAACAAAATGAGAACAAAAAATAATGAAGACCGAAAAATGGCATGGGCGATCGCTCGACCTTGTGTTGCAATTACAGGCCATATTGTTGAACTGGACGGGTGCCCGGGCCGCCCCGTACGAAAATTTGTTCGTTGGGGTTTTGAATTCTAGTTTCGTTTTGAAGGTTTTCACACCTTTTTGGCTTGATTTTTGCGCATTTTCATGCATGGTGATTGTAATTCCATATATATGAGTAATTTTCATGAATGAAAATATATCACAAACATCATATTGATTCCCTTAGATCCAAAATCTGAGATCAAACTAAGTTTTTATGGCCTTGTTTGAGAGCCATTTTTAACCTAAAAATGAATTTTTTTTACTGTTAAACATGAAAATCAGCAGCCATTTTTGACTTGCTGTCTCACAGGTGGGACCCACCTGTTGTAGTTAACGGTCATTTTTTTGCTGAAAATCTTGCTGAAAATGGCTCTCAAACTTCATTTTTCTAAGTTTTGCTTGCTTGATTCAAACTTAGATTAATGTTTGTTTACTTTTACAAAATATTTGTCATGAAAGCCTTCAAGCACTTACCCCAATGTCAGCAAATATGGTTTAAGAACAACGATTCATAATCATTTTCAAATATTTCATTTTGGCGATTTCTTGTT
>CAIGRK010360012.1:0-10298 GCA_903798315.1 Fraxinus greggii | reverse complement strand
TCCGACAGAGGAGAACATTCTCCAAGTTAGCAGTGTTATACCAATATATTACGTGGTTTACATGTGGTGGGAAATGTCCCCACATTAGCTTGGCTATTGGCATTAGTGGTTTCAATCAAAGTGGGCTGGATCAAATCGTGTTGGTCTTTCATATGGCGAGGGTCTGAATTAGATTTTGCACCCAGTGAAATTCACGAGTTTCCATACAAACTTCACCGGTGAACCAATGATTAATCTATTTGTACAATTATGAACGACAATCAAAATTGACAATTTATGAGTAGAGATGGCAATGTTCGGCTCGGCCCTAATATCCACGAGCTCGGCTCGTGCTCATTACTAGAGGGGCAAACTTGGCTAGGCCCTCGAGCTCGTGGGACGAACTGAGCTTCGGCTCGCGAGCTCCAATTTTTTTTTTTTTCTAAATTAAACATTCCTCCTTTATCCGGGTTTGAGAATATCTACTTAAATTTTGAGTAGGCAGAGTTAAAAATTGTACAGTTTCGTGTAAAAAAATTTTAAAAAATTAAAACCTGTATTATAAAATAACAAATTTTGATTAATATGGTTAAATTAAATATCACTTATCTGACGACATGAAATTTCAACATATTTATTTTGCAATCAGAAATGAGCGTCTTCCCAATCTTTCAAACATATTAATACTTCCAAAATATATTTTTTGAGTCGACTCCTAACCTCGGACAAAACCATCTTACTTGTACTAAAAGTAGACTCCGAAACTACAGTGCTAATCGAAAATATAAGTAGCGGTGTTAAACAGGCCGAGCTCATCGACTCGGCTCGTGGACGGCTCGAGCTCGTCGTTTAGCTCAGAGCGGGTCAACTTGCCCACAAGCTCGTGGTCACTGTTCAAAGGTTAGTGACGGTTTGCAACGATAACTGAACTTTCAAAGTAGCCGTTTTGGCAACTTTATTTATTTTTTTCCTTCTTTTTTTACTGTATAAATACCCCAACCCATTTCCAAATCCAACATTCCAACAACTCTCCCTCTCTTCTATATTCTAAAATCTACTACATTTTCATTTTTACCTTCATCTTCAATTATTCAATATCAATTATCGCACTACAAATTTACAATTAGTCAATTACAATCTTACTCATCAACTTTCTTTGAATTCTTGAATTCTTTCCATACTCTTTATTTACTTACTTAGTTATTTATTATACATTACATCACAATTCACAAATGGATCAACACTCATTTGTTGAGGGCTTATTCGGTACCGGAGACGAATCACCTATGACGTCACAAAGTCAATTTCGGAATGAACTTTTCGATCTGAACGAAGTACCCTTTCCCAAAAATATTCTAGTTTTGGATGCTCATGGAAGTAGTAATCCAATTGATTTGAATAATCTTGATGTTTTCGAAGCGGAACATGAAGATGAACATGTATTAGATATTCCAGATACAATAGGGAAGCAAAAAGGGCAAAAAAGGCAAAATGTTGAGTTCACTTTGAATTGATTCCAACGAGTTGTGTGGTCAATAAAGTCCATAGTCTAAAGCAATTTGTAAATACTGTCAACAACGATTAGCATAACAAAAATGCATTAGTATAACTCATTTCAACCGTCACTACAAAACATGTGCTGCCAAACATGGGCTTCTTGCTGACGGTTAAACGCAACTGCAATTTGGTAGTTTAGGCGCCGATTATACTTCTTCGCGACTCTTCACGTGGATATATTCAGAGGAGAAAGCTCGAATAGGAATGGTGAAATTCGTTGTCGCAAAGCTCGAATAGGAATTGTGAAATTCGTTGTCGCTACTGAGTTGCCTCTAGCAATAGCGGATAACCAGCATTTCATCGCGTACGTAAAAAAATATCTTCAATCAAGGTACATTGGGGTAAATCGAAACACTCTTTGTTCAGATACAATTAAATATTTCCTTCATACAAAAAAATAATTGATTACCGATTTACAAAAATATGAGAGTGTTACATCTTTAACTTCAGATATATGGAAAGAGATTAATAAAAGAGCTTATATAGATGCAACTGCACATTACATAGGCTATTATTACTAGCTCATCCCACGTGGAGGTTAGTGGGTCACGTTGGATTAAGGTGTTGCATTTCACATACTGGCCACATTGTTACATGTGACCAAAAAAATTCTGCGAACAGCAATATGCCTCGCTAGAGTTGATTTGGTGGGAGAAAAGCTATCCACCCTCGATACCAACGAGGAAAGGTTAACCAAGGCGGTTCACATCTCAACTAACCCTCTGGCTAGCTGAAGGAGGGTGAACCTTAACCTTGTCATAATCGAATGTGAGGTAGACGAGAATCCTAATTGCCTTGGAAAAATCCTTCAAACCTCTTATCAGCTTGACTAAAAGGTAATGAAGCTCAAAACATGCGATCCCACATTTCGTGTATCATACGAGGAAACAAGTAATATTCCCACCGACATACGTGTGGGAATCGTTAAAGAAGGTGAAATAGAATCAAGTTGCCAATGATCAAATAACACGTGTCCTCTGAATTTAAAAGATACTAAATACCCTTGCTCTAAACTTTTCTATAAATATTCCTGGCAATGTGAAGGAAAGAATAAAAATCAATCCTCTAGCCAAATTCCCGTTTCACCTATTTCTCTCACACTTAGTTATATCCTATTTTCCTTCTAGGCCAGTCACCTTTGCCTTCTAACCATGTCATAATGTGTAGGTAATGCATACCAGTCGATCCGACCAGACTTTGAAGTCAACAAGGGGCATCAATCTATCCTTTTGTCTTTCTTTTTTAAAATGTAATATATTCTTACATTGCAAGTTATTATATGCATGTAAAACTAAAGTCGAATGACTTCAAAAGTTACCAACAAAATATCAAGAAAAAAAAGTTATTATTGGATCAATAAATTGAAGAAGGAAAAGATTTATTTTTGGAGAAAATCAAAATCAAAATAAAATGTCTCTAGATTTAGATTGAAAGACACAAAAAGAAAATAATATCCACATCTTTGTATTCAATCTTCTTAAAGATTTTTACATTTCCAATTCAAAATTAGTTTTCCAGGCCAAGGACACCCAGAAAATATAGTGTTAAAATATTTAAATTATGAAATAATGTTTAAATAATTTTATTGAGGCTAAATATATTTACACAACAATTTTTAATAATTGTACTATATTTTAATTGTATGAAAGGTTCATATTTTTTTACACATTATCATATTTATGTCTTAAACTTTTTTCATCGCATTCTTATTCTCAAATTAATATAAATTGTTCCTGATTGTGATTTATCTCTAAAATTTTCTTTATAGTATAGTGAAAATACTTTTTTATCATTGTATTTTTAAATAAGCAAAATCAATAATAATATAAAAATACGATTAATATTTGACCCTCATTTTAAATCACGTTAATAATATTTTTGAACGAAAATCGTAATTAGGGACAATATTTTTTTATTAATCAAATATTAAAAATAAGAATGTGATGAAAAAAAGATAAGGATATAAGTGTGATAATGAATAAAGATTAATGACATTGAATATAATTAAAATGCAGTGTATCTATAAAAAATATAACCACCCTTTTCGTTAATCTATCAACTAAATTGTGAATGCTATTAAATATATATTACAGTTTGGATTTTATGTTAAAATGTCAACTTATTAGGATTAACTTAAATCCTTAATTGTTGTTTAGTAATTTTACACTTAACTAATGTAGGATTTTACATTTATTCATAAAATGGTGGCTCGATTGACCGCACTAATTTTAAAGTCCAAACACTTATTCGAGCTTTAAACGAAATGAATTATTCGTTTGAGTTTAAAAAACTCTGATATTATATTAAAATTTGAATCTTATATTAAAATATTAACCTTTATGAATGAGGAATTTAAATTTTTATTTATTAATTTGTATTTTTATCCGACGTAAAACTTTACCTAAAGAATGTATTCCAAGATTTTTTTTCAAACCTTGCTTTTAGACTACTTTTATACACATATTTGAAATGTACCCAACACGATCGAGAAATCGAACATAACGGATTGAAGGAAATTTCAGGAGAAGACCAAAAAAGTGAAAGAAAATAAAAAAATAACCTTATTTTAGAACTAGCTTCTATAAAGGAGATCTTCTTTCAATGAACAATATAAGGAAATCCCTTTATTGATCTTTTGTAATGATATGGTCAATATTTTGAAATAATGTCAACTAGCACGTGTGGAACATCAGTTTTTAGGTAGGAGAATATGATAATGACGTGAGTTCTATATCATCACAATTAATTATATTTAATTTAATTTGACTATATACTTTCTTCTCTTAGATTTATAAGTGATATTATAACGTTATCAGGCTAAATAACGTTACTGAATGCTTAGATTGCTTTTATTTTTCTTAAAAATGGTAGTATCAGTGACTACTAAGATTGAAAGTCATAATAATTAAAATCGACATGATCATCGTCTATTATTTTTATGGAAAAAAAATGAAAGTTTAGTGATTAATTCGGAAACTAAAGAGTTCGATGTCGAAAGTAAAATAACACTATAAACTTAAAAGTGGTGAAGTGATGGAGATCAAATTTGATAACCAAATAACGAGTGAATGAAATTTTGTGATCTCGTCATATTTTTTGTTGATTGCGTATATTAATTTTATTAATTTAAAAGATAGATTGTGGACGGAGTGCTTAAATATTTAAATTTGAAATTATAGTAAAAGTTGAGTAACTAATTTGATATTAAAAAAATAAAAAATAAAATAAAATTGGATGATCGAAGCGAAGAATTTTCAACCCGTCCATTTGAAAATACCAAAATTGTGAGGCTAATATTAAGAGGGTGAAAAGATGTGGGACCCATGAAAGATGTGGTTAATATTGATTGTTTGACTTTGACTTAGATTAAAATCAGATTTTAATTCGGCCCTAAAACTTATTTGTGTTATGACGTCATTAATATTAAAACCTAATTTGACGTTATGCCTCTTCCACATTATATACGCTCACTAGTCACTACCGTCTCCCTCTTGCAGAAGCTTAACGAGCAACACCCAAACCACGGCGGCGCCACCTCAACTAAACAGAGAGGAAATGAAAGGAGCATCAGGTGAAGGAGGACTGACCCTCGAAGAGCTCAAGGAAAAAATGGCATTTTTTGCAAAGGAAAGAGACTGGGATCAGTTCCATAGTCCTAGAAATCTGCTTTTGGCTCTGGTTTGTACCATTTTGTTTTCGTGTGTAGATATAAAACTCTATCTGTCTAAATGGTTTTTTTGAGAGTTTCTTGATGTTATTGAGGTTGTCTCTTCTTTCGCTTCCATAAATGTATGTGTATGTACTTTTGGTTGTTGTCTTGCATAAAGTGAAATGAGTGGTTGAAATTCTCTCAATTTCATAACCAAAGTATGGCTCCAAAAGGTTAAAACTTGCAATATATGTAAACACACAGCCATTGCTATGTTATTCTCTCTTATGAACATGCACATATAATCTGTGGGTCAATTAGTGTTTCATCTTTGATCTCTTACCCATCAGTCATATTGGCTCAAATGTGAGTTTTAATCTTCCTTTTAATGTTAACTTTTTCTCCTTTATTCCTGCACATTAACATGATTATATTGCCTAAAAATTGGGGTTTTGATCTTTCCTATTTTTTTTTTTGGTCAACCTTTTCTCCTTTGATCCTCCACATTGAATATATATTTTGCCTAAAAAATTGGGTTTTCCTTTTTCTTTTTGTGCGGAGATTTGTTCCATTTTTGATGAACTTTGAGGTAGCAAAGTCGACGTGAAAATATTAGATGCCAATGTTTATCATCTCTCTCTCTCTCTCTCGATCCCTTCAGCACTTTACATCATTTGTTTTGTGTATTCTTATCCGCCAAATTTGTATTAAGAAAGGTGGAAGGTAGTTTTCTTAAATAATTACATCCAGGTCACAACAAAACGTGTTCAAAAAAATTATTTCTTGATTTTGTCAATCTGTTTTGAGGAACGAAAAAAAAAATTATTAATTATTTTAAGTCAAATTTTATGAGGAATGTTGACTGATGACATTTGAAAACAAAAGATAACCTTTCCTTATTTCAGCTTTTTTTGTACCAAAACTGAGTACTCTTGACTATTCTGCCATTTCTTACATTTCCCATTAATTATTTTAGCACATAGTGTTCAGAATGCTGTGTCTTTTTATGCTAATGCTTATTCCAATAATCCATTTTTTCTGTCAGGTGGGCGAAGTGGGAGAATTGTCAGAGATATTTCAGTGGAAAGGTGAGGTCCCAAGAGGCCTGCCTGATTGGGAAGAACAAGAGAAATTGCATTTAGGTGAAGAATTATCAGATGTTCTTCTTTACCTTGTTAGGCTATCAGACGTTTGTGGCATTGATCTTGGTAAAGCTGCCCTTAGAAAGATTGAACTCAATGCAATAAAATACCCCATTAGCCTTTGCAAAGGCTCTTCTCAAAAGCATAACCGAATCAAGACTAGTCCCAGAACCGTCCCCGACGATGCTGCCACCACCAGTAATGAAAATGGTGGTGTATGATGTCTTATGGGTCATTTTCTTTTTCAGCTTTTCATCTGTATTTGTCCTTTTAGCACGGTTTGGTGTAGTTAAAAATTAAATTTTTAGCAGATTTTTATAAAAGCCGATGAAATACGTGGTTAAAAAGTTGTGGATTCTATGAAATATATGATTAAAATTAATTATTTACTTTAACTTAATTTTTTAGCTAATTCTTAATCTACACCAAGCATGAGCTTAGTCACATAAATTTCTATAGAGGATTCATAATCACCTAAGAAGGGAAGGGTACGAGTTGAGATCTAAGAACAGTTTAGGATTTAACATGGATTGGGCTTCTGACTTGGTCATAGTCCTCTCTTTGGGCCATATATTTTCATGCTGTGGCCCAAATTCAATACCTTCTCCGTTAAAGTACTGGGCTTTAGGATCACTACGTAATTGCAAGACTAAAAGTTCTGGCATGCCATGAGAAAAATTCATTGTTGGGGGAGGGGGGGTGGATTCCATGATTAAATTGTCTATCATAACCCCAACATCTCGCAGCCATAAATCCATTGAATCCAAGATTGCTGAAAAATGACACAATTATTCAAATATGTCTACATTTGAAGAGACACCCTTGTTGAAAAGTAGAAGTCCAAAAGACATGATTTTCATACGAAAAGATACAATATTTCTGTCAAATATATTCGCGAATATTCCATGTGTGTTTCTTGGGTTTATTGAATATTCCACCATATGCTTACTCTGATTTTTAAACAATTTCAATGTCTTAAGTCATTCGTATTTGGCATTAATTTCTTGTTCATCGAGAATTAGTTCAAGGAACTAAATATATCACAATAATTCACTCATGAATTAGAAGACATTCGGCCATCAAACTCCGGTAATAGTTTAATGAGTCCGCTTAAATAATAGGTCAAAGTTTGTCGAATCTGCTATTACTAACCAAATTTCAATACATTCGACCATGCCTAGAGACACAGACGAAGCACGCATCCCCCATGTGCTTCTAACACGCTCTAGTAGTGAAACAATCCGAATTCACCATCTTCAAAAGATATTAAGTGGTTTCCAAAACTTCTACTTCCTTGGTAAAAGATAGAAGTTTGAGAATTTAAAGAAATTTATAGATAGTTTTAGTTTGTCATTTAAGATGAAATTAAAATTCAGAATAGAAACTTCACAACACGAGTTTTCTAGCATATTTTCGTCTCATAATCCTAGATCGATGGAATAATAAAATAAACTTATAAAGAGATGTTGCTAAATGTCCATAAAAGTTGATGAATGTCATGAAATTTGTGGGATCAATAAAATATGTGATTAAAAATGAAGTTTGATCGATTTTTTAGCAAAAAAAAGCTTAATCATACAAGCACGTAGTATAAAATTGTAGGTACTAGACTAGCGACTCTCGGTTCCTTTATATAAACGCTTCCATCAAGTAAAGCTGGTAGTTTCTCCTCCGATAACTTTCACCCAATTAAAAATAAATAAATAAATAAATGAGAAGCTAATTATCCGTCGTTTCAATTTAAAACTTATGTTTAAACATTTAGCATAATCGATACATTGTGAAGATCNTGTCATGAAATTTGTGGGATCAATAAAATATGTGATTAAAAATGAAGTTTGATCGATTTTTTAGCAAAAAAAAGCTTAATCATACAAGCACGTAGTATAAAATTGTAGGTACTAGACTAGCGACTCTCGGTTCCTTTATATAAACGCTTCCATCAAGTAAAGCTGGTAGTTTCTCCTCCGATAACTTTCACCCAATTAAAAATAAATAAATAAATAAATGAGAAGCTAATTATCCGTCGTTTCAATTTAAAACTTATGTTTAAACATTTAGCATAATCGATACATTGTGAAGATCGACGACTATATCCTTTTCAATCATCTGAGGAAAATGATTCAAATAACGTTAAATGGTGCATATTCAAAATGGCAAAATACTCGACATCTTGTCTTATTTTCAACTAGGTAGATTATGAAATCTTACCAACAATTCGACTTTACAAGAATTTGACAACTAGGAGAATCATCTTTCGTGATTTTATTCAAGGCCGAGAAAGTACTACGCGCTTTCTTTCTTTGATTTTGGTGAACAAAATTTCTTCTCTCTTTTTTTTTTCACATTTAATTATATATTTTTCATTTTACTCAACAAGGTCAAGTAATATTTTTTAATTTTATATTTTGATTATGAAAATTAAAAAGTGATTTATAAATTTGGGATGCAATTACGTCAACCTCGTTCTATTAAAAACAATTTAAAAAATTATTATAACATTGTTCAAATAAATTATGGAATAATTTAATTCTTAAAAAAAATATTTTTTATGTCTTGAGTAAAACAAGTACGTCATCGATAACTTCATGCACACAAAATTCTAAACAGATCTGTGGGCTGTGAGCAATAAATCAAAATAGTCAACAAAAATATTTTGACATTAATTTACCGTTTAAGTACTTATTTTTCGTCTTAATTATAATTTTCTTAGCAGACGTACGTGTTTGTAAATGCTCGCATATTGTCATATTGTTATGCAATTGCAATTTTGTAAAATTCATGGCTCTTCGCTTTTTCCTTTTTTCACGACATGAAATTGAAACGAACACAAAAAAAATGTTGTAACTAAAAGACCCGTAAATTTAGAAAGTTTTTTGCCATGGAGTCTTGATTTATCAAACTATTTGATTATTTACTATTTCGACAAAGTATTTCTTAGCGGATTAAGCCAAATATACAGAGACTCGATTCACAGACCTCTTACCGACTATCACACGAGTGGGTTCCGATACGGGACCCACCTGATTGAAAATTGGTTCAAATCCGTCCCCCTCCCCCCCGCCTTGTGTGTGATCTATGGGGCTTCTGTGAAGCCCTACTTCTATAAGTGTAACTTTATCCTTTCCCGGCAAATAAGTAATTTTTTGTTATTTTATTAGAAATATTTCTTATTTTTTATCTCATATTCCAAGCTTCAATCTTTCTTTCAAAGTAAACATGGATCCAAGTTTTATGAATTATTTTAAATCACAGATTTAAAAAATTCAGTCAATACATAATTATTATCTCCTAATATAAGCAAACAATGAATTTTCTTTAAGTATTCATTTAACACAATTAAATAATTATTAAGCAATAAAAATCTGACAGTACTGTTCCTCAAAGAAAAAGTCATACCAAATTTTAAAAAATTAAATTCACATTAAAGTCCTGCTATTCATGATTCCTTCCAGCTATAATTGGAGGAGATTTCTTTTCTTTTTTTATCAAATTATTTTTTTAAAACAAAGCATAAATTAAATCACATAATTATATTTTAAATTAAAATAAATAGTGGGTTAACCTCGATTACTGTGCCTACCACCAATAGGGATTTAACAGGTGTCTCTTTATATTACTTTGTATATTTTTGTGTTTTAATGATTCAATGTCACGTTAGGGTTAGCAATATTCTTTTAGCCATATTTATTTCTTATTTTATTGTCAATGTGAAAGGTATTAATTGTATTCTTTGCCGGCAAAGTGGCCTATCTTTGCAGTTTGAAAATTTAAAAAGCTCGTGCTTACAAGGGGGACAATTGGTAGGATTGGAGTGACGGTGGAGGTGGAGGTGGAGGTGGAGGTGAACGCGTTGATTTCTTTTTATTTATACTGACTTTAAGAATTTCAAAATGTAATTAAATTTCATATTAGATGTATCGAAATGTTTTTTTTGTGTTTTGTACACATCGAAACACTATAAAGCAGTG
>CAIGRK010359964.1:0-17490 GCA_903798315.1 Fraxinus greggii | reverse complement strand
ATGATCAACCATATGTCAACAATACCAGCTAAATAAAGATGCATTGGTTCATACCAACTAATTTAAGATGCAATATCAACGTAAACCAACATATCAAAACAAACATTGATATCACTAAAAATCAAAACTTAGTATAGCTAAATGAATATTATATACCTCCGAATCAAAATTTTTAAATATATCAAAAATTCAAAAATTAAAAAAAAAAAATTATTCAAGCATTTTCCCTCTTTTTGTTTCAAATGACAATTGACCGATAATTAACATACAATAATCCAAAAATGCAGTTATTAGCATACATAAGTATAAGCAATGGACAGTAACCATTCTCATATACATAACTCAAGTGAGCATGGAGTAAATTGTATAAGTGACCCATATGTGTAAAGTGTCACTAATCCTTTGGAAGTAAGACTCCAAACCTTAATTTTGTGAGAAAGGACATGCTAAACACCATGTCAATAAGTGTATTCTTTACGTATGAAAGTCAAATCATTTAAAGTACATACAAAAAAGCTCATTTTGTGTGGAAATTTTCTTTTCTCCTCTACTTTGAGCATAATTTATTTTCACATCTTCAATATTTTAAGCTCATTATCATTTTTCACATCTTAAGTCCATGCTCTTCTTCATTAAGCAACTAAAATGATTTATGTAGCGAGCTTTAGGCTGGTTAACCCAAGTCAGTTGACCATATGCACCAGGTTATGAAGAAGCCCCGCATGCTTAATTCGAAAAAGAATATAAGATATTGAGTTTTTTATTATTAGGGATAAAGTTGAGCTTAGGTCTAATAAATAAGGTCAATTCATGTTCCAAGTCAGCTTGTTAACATGTTATTTCCATCATAAATCTCACACACGCGGTAAAGTCATACGAATAATATCATAATGTATGCAGTGCAGATGGTATATGAAGACACCTATGCTAAGTACTTCATAAATAACATAAGCCAGCAATGAAAACTATGTTACAGCTCATCGATTAAACCCATACTTGATCACAACAAACAAATTCAAGCATATCGTATATTATGCTGTAAAAACAAAGTCTCGCATTTTATTTTTCAATTTTCCATTTTTTTTTGTTTTATTTTAAAGTATGAATGTATCAAACACATAATAATAATAATAATAATAATAATAATAATAATAATAATAATAATAATAATAATGATGTATGAATTTTCTACCTAGAAAATAAATAAACAAATATAATGCATACATAAATCAATGCACAATACACCAAATAACCTAACTACAAACGTACACAGACACCAATAGCCATCCTAAGAGATTCAAATCTCAAACCATCTAATGGTTTGGTAAATAGGTCAGTTAATTGGTTTTCTGTAGAGAAGTACTCAAAAGTTACAACACGGGTCTTTACAAGCTTTCGAATAAAATGATGTCGTATATCAATATGTTTGGTTCGAGAGTGTTGAATGAGATTTTTTGAAAATATTGATGGCATTAGTGTTATCACAAAACACAGTTATAGTTCCCTGTTCAATTCCGTAATCACTCAACATCTACCTCATCCAAAGCAGTTGAGTGTAGCAACATCCTGTAGCTATATATTCGGCCTTTGTCGTAGTTAATGAGATATAATTTTGTTTCTTACTCATCCAATATACAAGATTAGCACCAACATAAAAGCAACCTCCAGAAGTACTGTTTCTATCATCGTCATTTCCAGCCCAATCGGCATCGGAATAGCCAATAAGGTCAAGATTAGAGTTCCAAGAGTACAGAATTCCATAATCTATGGTTCCATTGATATATCTAATGATACATCGTACGACGTTTAGGTGGGATTTCTTGGGATCAGCCTAAAAGAGTTCACATACCCCAACACTAAAGGCTATGTCGGTCTACTTGCAGAGAGATAAAGTAAACTACCTATCATACTCTTGTATAGTGTCTGATCAACACTCTTACATGTAAGATCATGACCAAAATTGACACTAGTGCTTATGGGAGTTCTAGTGTGTTTCTTGCTGTCTAGTCCAAAGCGCTTGATAATGTCTTTTGCATATTTCGATTGAGATATGAATAACCCATCATCAGTTTGTTTAACTTGGAGACCAAGAAAGTAATTTAATTCTCCAACCATACTCATCTCAAATTCTTGTTTCATGCATTCAGCGAATTCATGAGCAAGAGAATCAATAGGCGAACCAAAAATCATGTCATCGACATAAATATGAGCTATGGTGATGGTTTCATCAATATGTCTAATGAACAAAGTTTTGTCTGCACCACCTCTTGAAAAATCATGTTCCATGAGATATTCAGTTAGTCTATCATACTGCCCTTGGAGCTTGTTTAAAACCATATAAAGCTTTATTCAGTTTATGGACATAATGTAGAATCTTAGGATCAATAAATCCTTTAGATTGTTCAACATAGACTTCTTCTTGAAGTATTCCATTCAAGAAGGCACGTTTGACATCCATTTGATCTAATTTGAATCCTAAAGTGTAAGAAACAGCCAAAAGAATTCTAATGGATTCAAGTTGAGCTACCGAAGCAAATGTTTCATTGAAATCAACTCCTTCAACCTGAGTATATGCTTGGGCAACTAATCTAGCCTTGTTTCGAGTTATGGTACCTTGGTCATCTGTTTTATTCTTAAATATCCACTTAGTACCTATAACATTGGAATTATCAGGCCTAGGAACTAAATACCATACATTGTTTCTCACAAACTGATTTAGCTCCTCATATTCATCACTAAGGGCATTTTTCGACTTTCTTAGGCTCAATATGAGACACATAACTAGCAAATGTCAGGTTGTTTAAAATCCTCTTACGAAGTCTCATCCCTTCATCTAAATCCCCAATAATATTAGACTTAACTCTAGATGAAGGTTCCTTAGGAGGTTTAGTTTTATCATCAGGTGAGAACTCTTCATTGGAGGTTTCTAGGCCTTTAGAAGTGTGTGAGGAATTGGGAATTAAAGTTTCTTTAGGTTTAGTTATCGTGATGGGATCTACACTCACATGATCTAACTTTTCCCAATCTCTTCTAATTTGTCCCTCACTACATGCATCACCTACCATTACATTGATTGATTTCATCACAACTTGTGTACGAGAATTGTATATTTGATAGGCTCGACTATTTCTAGAGTATCCTAGGAATATTTTCTCTTCACTCTTGGAGTCAAACTTGCCTAAAGTCTCTCTATCTTATAGAATATAGCATTTGCTGCCAAACAAACTAAAGTACTTAACATTAGGCCTTTTACCATTTCAGATTTCATATGGTGTTTTATCAGTTTTAGGTCGAAGGTAAACCCTGTTCACTATGTGACACACAGTGTTGATGGCTTCACCCCAGAAATGCGTAGCTAGTCCCTTATCATGAAGCATGGCTCGAGCCATTTCTTGAAGCACACGATTTTCCCTTTTGAACAATTCCATTTTGTTGTGGAGTGATCGATGAGGAGAACTAATGCTTCCCTCCTTCAGGCAGAAGTTCTCAAGATTAGAGTTTTCAAATTCTTTTCCATGATCACTCCAAATTCTAGATATTGTGAAGTCTTTCTCATTTCTAAACCTTTTGCACAAAGATATGACAAGGCTAAATAACTCAGATTTTTCTCTTAACATCTCAATTCATGTGTATCAAGAGAAATCATCTACCACAACCAAAATATATCGTTTACTACCAATACTCTTGGTCCTAGATGGTCCCATTAAGTCCATATGGAGTAATTATAGCGGCTTGTTTATCAAGATTTTAGAAGTTAGTTTCTGATTTATTCTAATTTGTTTATCTTGTTGACACGGCCCACACAAAGTGTTTTCATTATTTTCAAGGTTAGGTAAACCATTAACAAGTTCATTCTTTGCGAGTTTAGACAAACACTTATAGTTCATATGACCAAGGCGTTAGTACCACAGTTCCGTCACATAAATCTTGGCACTGCTACACACATAGTTGGAATTAGGAAGAACTCCATAACAATTGTCAGAAGTTCTTACACCTTCGAGAACAACGTTACCAGTAGAATCAGACACAACACACATTTTCTGGACAAAACTAATCTCAAAATCAGCGTCACATATTTGACCAGTGCTTAGCAAATTTAACTTTAAACCTTTTACATAAAGCACATTTGAGATAGCAGGTAATCCGATATATTAACGGTACCTTTACCTAGGATATGTGGGTAGCCCTGTCTCCAAAAGTAACCATACCGCCATTTCAATCATTGAGAGTGGAGAATAAGGCTTTACTACCACTCATATGTTTAGAACATACACTATCAAGATACCACATAGAGCTGTTTTGAGCTTTAAGTGCAACATGGGCAACATAGCAATTCAACTGATCATTAGACCTAGGAAGATCATTTTTCTTAACCCAAACTTTCTTAGAAGTAGAGGTGATTCTAGTTAACTGAGTTATCATCGAGATATCTTGACTTTTACTACTAGTTGCGAGTTTACAATGAATAAGTCTTGTGTGTCCGAGTACACTCCAGTGTACCACAATGGTGACAGGTGGGAATAAACCTAGGTTCAAACCTACGCGGAAGTTGTCACTGATTTATAGGACGATTGATCCCACGTTGTCTAGTAGGCCTCGATCCTAAAACATTCTTGCCCTTGGGTTCAGGCTAACAACATTCCTAACTTTATTGGTGGCTGGGATGAACGTTGTCTTGAAAGTACTAGCAGTAGTATTACCATTTTGAACATATCCTAGACCGTGCCTATTTTCAGCAGGCTTGTTCATCTCTAACAGATAATCGAGCTTCCGAGTACCACTCATGAAGTTGAATATTAGATTTTTCTAGATCACTTGTTAAAGATTTAACTTTAGTTTCAAGTTTATCATCAACAAGTTTCGACTAACCCAAATTTTTGGTAGAATCTTGAAGGTCACCTAAGAGCTTCTTCTCTCTCTTTCTTTCAAGTTCATTAACCTTTTTAGTATGGTTTTATTGACCTTCTTGATTTTAAAACTCTCCTCAAACAACTGTCGATAAGATTCATGAATATCGGTCTCATCCTCAGAGTCATCCTTAGAATTCTTACTTTTTTAATCATTCTCCACTTTTTCACTCTCCTTATCTGATTCAATCTTAGCTATAGATATGAAAGCCATAAAGTTTAGTTCATCCTCACCACCAGAGGTATCACTCTGAACACTCAATCTGATTCATCCTCACTCAAAGTCACTGCTAATACCTTACCCATTCCTTTATTCAAATTCTTCTTCAAATTAGGACATCCATTCCTATCAAAACCCTGACATTCAGGCATCTAACTGACTGAGTTTTCTTACTAGAAGTCCTAGAATTATTCTTATCACGTTTATCTTCCGGGAATTTACTAGGGACATCATTTTTCCTATCTTGAGGTTTTCTCCTATTCATTATCGCTTTCTGAAATTTCTTAACAAAATAAGCTATTTCGTCATCCCTAAGAGTCTCAGCGTCAGTAGACTCACCCTCTTCTTCCCTAACGGTGTTCATGGCTATGGATTTAACATTTTTCGGTTGAGATATGGTGAGTTCATAGGTTTGGAGAGATCCTACGAGTTCCTCTATCTTAACTGCATCTAAGTCCTTACTTTCTTTAATCGCGGTGATCTTATGTCTAAACCCTTCAGGTAGGAATCTAAGGACTTTTCTAACAATTTTAGATTCGGGAATCATCTCACATAAGGTTGAAACTAGAGTTTACTATGTCATTAAGCTTTACATAGAATTCATCGAACGATTCATCGTCCTTCATTCTAGTTTCTTCAAACCTAAATGTTAACATCAGCAGTTTGGAGTTCTTAACAGTTTTGGTACCCTCGTATGTGGTCTCTAAGATATCCCAAACCTCTTTAGAAGTTTCACACATCAACACTTTCCTAAACTCTTCTGCAGACACAGATATAAACAGAGCATGAAGCCCTTTACTATTCTTTTGCAATCAGCTACTTGATCTTTGTTCCAAAGAGAAATGTAAGTGGGTGTAACAACACTAGCAACAGTGGATGAATGTACAGTCCAATCGTTTTGTAAATGCTTTAAGGAATACTCTCATTCGAAATTTCGAGTATGTATAGTTGCTTCTGTAAAAAAACGGAGGCACGTTCACTGAAGACGTTCAAAGAGGCGAAATTTCATCTCCAACCTTCTTTTTGCAGTTTAATATTAGGGTGGTGAATTATTAATTTAATATGTGTTATCAAAACATGATAGGCTAAATTCATTGTGCTTAGGATGATGATGTAAACTGCTAATTGATATTTTAATTCAAATATTTCTTCTTTTAATTCTTAATTTATGTTTAATTGATTCATGTCAATGCTTTTAATTAACGTTTGAATGAATGACAAACATTTAAATGTGTTTGTGGTTTGTTTTGCTTTCCTTTCAGTACGTTCAAGTTGGTGTAGCTCATAATTAACAATCAATGTAATGTCCTACAAACGTTAAGAATAATTGTGAATGCTTTGAGCAATTCATGCAAATAATCTTGCTATTGAATGCATTTTTACGAATAGGGATATTTCGGGTCATATGTGAAAATAGGTTTGAATCTATTCGGAGGAGATTGTTAGATTATATAGGATTATTGATTGTTAATCTAAGTGTAAACTGGGTTAAAAGTGAGAAATTGAGAACTATAATGGAAATGTTAGAGTCGAATTTCTAATACACTTTTCTAGATAGATCCTTTTTCTCCAATATTTCATTTGCATTTAGTTAAATAGTTGTAAATAACTTGTTAGAATTATAGCTACCAAACTCAATCATCAATTGTGTTCTTATTCATTTTAAACTTGAATTAATTGAACTTAAGTTAAAAACTAAATTCTCATGGGAAAAATACTCATTACTCACTTTTACTATTACTTGTCAATGAATTCACACACTTGTGTTATTTCAACATAACAAGTTTTTGGAATCATTGTCGGGCAAGTTACTCAATTGGTACTTAGTGAAGCAAGATGGCTTTTGATACTTTGATGAATAATGAACACTTGCAAGAAGAGGCTAAGGCTATCTCTCCCGTTGTACCTCCGACGTGAGAATTAGTGATTGAGTTTGATGAAAAATGACTTCGAGAAAAAATGAGAGAAAGCCAAAAATATATTGTGAAAAAGAAGATTGATCGTTTGATTTCCTGCAAGTGAACGAGATCGTGATCAAGTAATATAGTAGTGTGTAGAGTGTCGAACCCACGACAACTACTTGTTTTATCGAGTTAAAGTTAATAATACTCTTAATCGAATAGCAATAATGACTTGTAATAAATCTATATCTAATTTATCACGTACTAGAAATCAAATTAAAAGTTTATCAAATTTTTCAATATCTCATTTTTTGAAATTGAAACATCATGGATCCATAGATATTATTCTCTTGAAGAATGCAATTTATTTCCACCTCAATTCTATTTCATGCCTAGAAATATCAAAAAATCTCAAGCTTATTATGAAGCTATCCAACTAAATCAGGATCAACTATAATAACTCACACTCAAATTTCTCAAAATTGAAATTATATTGATTTCTAAAAAAATTCAGATCAAACAGTTTTATCTTATGAAGACCGTGGACAGAACACATGGGACAAGAAGATAATGAGTCTATCTAAGTATGACTCATTTGAATCTCGATTCAATTATTTTTATTACAAAGATGCTAGGTTCAATGTTTTTTTTTTTAGACCAACTAATTACACACTCCTGATTTATTCTTTTCAACCAAGCTTGTACTACAAATTTTTCAAAATGGTTTCAAACTTGGTTCAAATATTTTGGAACCGACGAGACGATTTTACCCAATCTTACTCATCAAGGGTTCAAATACTTCAAAAAAGGGCAAAAAATATTTTGAAGCCTCAAGAAAATCTTTTGTTTCAATTTGCCCATAATCTTAAACTCTCATGGGTTTTCTGTTGGGGACTTTTATGTTATTCAAGATCCAAGTTTTGAATTCAATGTCAAGAAAATTGTTCGAAGAGTCAAAATAAAATGGTCGTCAAAATTACATGAAATGAACTACTGTACTAAAGCAAAAAAAATTCATGGAATCAAGAACAAAAGAATATTGGTCTACAAAAATCTCAAAGAAAGATCAAGAAAATAATAGGATGTTGGCCATGTTCAATCAATGCAAGACTCCGGAAGAAATACAGATTGTTTTGGATAAAATTGCTTCTTTGGCTGAACCTTCTTCAAAGAAATCAAAATCACAGGACGATAATGATTCTTCTCAATCAAACTCAACAGATTATGCTATGAGTAACGAAGACAAGTGCTTTGGTTAGACAATATTGATGATATGATTGAACAAGAAACTCAAAAGAACTCAAATGTCTATATGGACCTAGTTATTTAGATGACTATCGTAATTACCGGGTTTATGAATCAAGATAGGGTCTTTTTCAAATGTGTTTACCACCACAAAAGTTATTCCTACCAGTTCTACCAATATTTCAAAGGAGACAAACAACATTATTAAAGCAATAACTTGATTAAAGTAAAGTCCATTATTCAAAAATTTAGTCAAAAAGTCAGGAGGAAGTGACAAAGAAGATGGTCCTTTCAAGTAGACAAGTTGAAGTGGTGGTCCCTTCAGCATGATTCTCAAGATTCTTCAATTCAGTTCATAAAGATTTCAAGTTCGAAACTTCAAGGATAAAATGAAGCTCAAACCAGATGATTTCTTCAAGTGTGTTTTAGCGGGAGATAAAACATCTTCAAGAAAGTTTAGAATCCCTTGTATTCTAATTTTGTTTTATATTTTCAAAATTGTAATATTTTATTTCAATCATCTTGAAATATCTCATTTCCGTGTAAGACCTTTTGAGTTAGCTTGAAAATGATAAATTTGAACAATAAAATGAGCGCCACAATAATTTCTTAGTCTAAATCTTTGACTAAATAAAATATATTTTTAAAACAAATATTTGAATTACAAACATGGGCTTTTGAAAATTTATACTGAATATTGAGTTTTTTAATCACTAGCACCATAAAGACACTCAATAGTTTTTTCAAAATATTTTGTCCTTTCCTAATACAATTATGATTGGCTCTAGAATCAATTAAGACACTAGTATTAAGCTTGAATTCTTTGTTGACTACAACAATCATATTGCAATACCATTTCTGAAATTGAATCCGATTAATAACATTAATATTTTCTTCTTCGGTTTGAGGATTTTCATGAGAACTTTGATTAGGCTCATCATCAGACGAATCATGAATATAATAGGTTTCTTGTTTTAAACATTTAGTTTTTTAAGAAAATAATTTCCATTTTGACATCTTTCATTTGTCTTTCTAATGAAGCAATTTGAGATTTCATCTTATTAATTTCAAACTTTAATTCTGAACGTGGGGATTTTGAAGAGCTTTCTTATTTCAATCGGTTTAATATATTATTTATATTAAATGGAGCAACAGGAGCTTTTGAATGTAAAAGCGAGTAGAATTTAATTTTTAATTGAGGATTTTAATTTTTTTTTCAATTATTTCTTAAAGAAGTTCTTCTTTAGAACGTTTATAGTTTTGCACCCACATAATTATTTACCCTAACTTGAGTTTGAAGAGCAATTTGAACTAGTCTCAACATCAAAATCTTCTTGATTTTGATGAATCATTTCAAGTTCAGAATAATCATCTTCTACACTGGAATTGAGTTAGTTAAAAAGTTCGAGTTTAACTTCTTCATCAATTTGAAGATTGTTAATATTTCCCTTCATATGACATTTATTGGAATAGTGACCAGATTGGTTACATTTCCAACAGGTTTTCTTTGAAAACTTTCCTTATGAACTTTTTTGAGAATAATTTCGAAAATTATTTTTCTTTTGAAAATATTTTTGAGAAGATATTTTTCTCAAATGAGAAGGAAAATTTTTCTTTTTAGATTTTGAAAAAGGTTATGATCTTTTCAAATTCATATTGTTCCACTTCTCCAACAAGTCAAAACAAGAAAGAAAACGAGGGAGGTTTCATTTTTTGCTTTTGATTGTTTTTGTTAATTTTGCGAAATTACAAAATTGAAACTATTGTATTTTGATCCTTTGATAGTAGATTATTTTACCCATGGCATGTGAGCCCATAGATGTTTCCCCTGGGGGTTTACCACGTTATATCTAGTGTTCATCTTTATTTAATTTTGCAATAGATTATATCTTGTAAAACACAAATCTGTTAAGTTGTCTCGGTCAGAAAAATGCTTAAAACTGTCCGTAGGAGGTTCTGACTGACTGTCGTATTCTGGCTTAAACGAATAATTGAGACATATTGTTTAATTAACTAGGTTTCAGTACTAACAAACATGATCAAACTTAGAAATTGCTAAGACGCCAATAACGAAAATGTAAAAAAAATAAGTCAAATATTGACTTGATTTTTTATGATCCTCTCGGGTCCTAATTCGAGATTTAAATTAACATAAAAAACCCATAATGAAGAAAGCAAATTTCAAGGCACAGTAGCATCTTCCAAAGCCCACTGTGGTCCTACAGCCACAAGTCTTCATAGTCTTTAGTCTATAGGCAAAATCTAGGCCAGGGAAGTTTGGAACTACCTTTTTGTGCACAGAGAAATCAAGTGGTATTCTATTAGCATTGTTGTATATTTCTAGAATTCTCTAGATTAACTTGGGAAACAATAAAAGTTTAGGGGTTATAAGAATTATCTAAAATTCACTAGACATTCTTGGGAAGCAAGCAAAATCAAAATATAAAATAATGAAAAAATAAAAAAAAAGGAATTCTATAATTGATTCTACTGTCTTTGTATGCCTATAAATAGGTGGTAGTGGATTCAAATGGAATTATAGAGAAAGCCAAAAAAAATAAATAAATAATAAATAAAAAAAAATAAAAATTCCAGCCATTTCATTGTAATAAGCCCATTTTGTAAAGTCCTATTTTAGTAAATTATAAATTACTCTTTCAACTATCTAGTTCATTAAAGTATCTCCCTACCATTTTTATCCCTAAAAAATCTATCCCACATAAAATCTACTTAACCACTTCTATCTAAATTAATTTATTTCTCCTATCAACTATATCCTACCAACTATAAAATATCATCAATGGTATCAGAGTTTCGTTCGATTGATATTGGGCATAAGCATATACTATGGCTGACGCTTTCCATTCATCAATTTACATTGGGACATATAATGGAGACAACTAAGATTTCTGGTCCATTAAAATGAGGAACTACTTTTGTGTGCAAAATTTATGGAATGTCGTCAATGACGATTATACTAACACAGATGACATTTCCATTCTAACTACTATATAAAAGTAGGAACTTAAAGATAATCAACAAAAAGATTTTCTAGCACTACTTGCTCGACAAATGAGCTTGATGGACACATATTTTTTGAAAACCATGGGAGCTAAAACATCAAAAGAAGCTAGGGATAAAATGAACGAGGAGTTCTGCAGAAGTGACAAGATATGTTCTTGCCATCTTCAAACTTTATGAATGAATTTTGAAAATCTAAAATGAAAGATTCTGAAACCGCAAAATATTATTATTCAAAAATAGATGAAATAGTAAATAAACTAACTCTTATAGAGATGATGTTCCTGAATAGAAAGTTGGAAAATTTTTAATTACTTGTACAGAAAAATATGATCCAATTATAGAACCTATTGATGTGCCTAAAGATAGAGATAAATTAACAGTTGTAAAATTAATGGGTTAACTGGAAGCTCGTGAAAAAAAATATTAGAAAGGCACTATGAAATGGACACAGAAAATGCTTTTCAATCTAAAGTTAATATGCGGTTTCAGAAATCTAAAAAAGGTGGGAGAATTTTTTTTTAAAAAAAATCTAAAAATAAAGAAATTCAAGGAAAAGAAATTGATAATAGAAACAAGTATCCTTTATGTGGCAGTTGTAATAGAAAAAGACATTTGGAAAAGGATTGTTGGTTTAAAGTAGCTATAAAAAATTTGGACATGAATTTTTTTTTTTCGTTTTAAACAAAATCATCTAGCTAATTTCTCTGAATAAAAGGCTATAGAAAGAAGTATATTTTATGCCTCCAAGAAGGATGTATTTGAATAGAAATTAGATACGTAGTATCTAGACAGTAATTGCAATAATTACATGATGAAAGATGAAAGTATTTTCTGCAGTCTAGATAAAATAAACACAAAAATAAAATTGGCAATAGAAATTTCATAGAGGCAATAGGCAAAGGCACTGTTGCATTTGATACAAAAAATGGCAATAGATACATCAATGAAGTTCTCTTGGTCCCTAGGATAGATCAAAATCTACCAAGTGTAGGTCAGATGATGGAGAAATGATACAATTTACATTTTAAAGGAGATTTTTGCACGATCTGTGACAAGCAAGATAAATCCCTTGTAAATGCAAAAGTCAAAAAGTGGGAGAATAGATGCTTCCCAATCCAATGTATATAAGCAAACAATGTGGCAATGTTGGCGCAAGTGGGCGAGCCGCGGCTGTGGCACGGAAGAATTGAATACTTTCACTTCCACGGGTTGAAGATCCATCAACATAAGAGCATGATGAGAGATCTACTAGTCATAAAGGAGATTGATGCAATTTGCGAAGGATGTTTGCTCGGGAAACAACATCGTCAACCATTTCCATCCGAAAAATCCTAGAGAACTGAAGAATCGTTGGAGTTGATACATACTCCATCACATGAGCAAAGTAGGTACATCATTCTCTTAATAGATGATTACACTAGAATTACATGTGTATACTTTTGAATAAGAAATCCCAAGTTTTTGAGATTTTCAAAAAGTTCAAAGCTACGTCGAAAAGCAAAGTCACTGCAATATCAAGACAATCAGAACTGGTAGAGGTAACAAATACACATCAAAATAATTCAACAAATTGTGTAAAGATGAAGGAATGAAGCACCAACTCACCGTTGGATATGCACCTAAACCAAATAGCATGTTAGAAAGAAAGAACATAATAGTAATGGAGACAGGTAGAGCTATGCTAATGGAGAAAAGGTCTTCCAAACATGTTTTGGGCAGCAGCAGTAAGCACTGCAGTTTACTTATTAAATCGATGTTCGACCAAAGCGATGCAAGACAAAATTCTAGTTGAAGCATGCAGCAGACGAAAACCATTAGCAGAGCATCTTAAAGTTTTCGGCTACATCAGCTACACACATATTTCATAAGAGAAAATAAGTAAGCTAGATGAGAAGACATAAAAATGATATCTTCCTAGGTTATGCACTCAATCTAAAGGCTATCGAGTCTATAACCTAAGAACGAAGAAGCTAATTATAAGTCCGACGTTAAGTTTGATGAAGATGCCGCTTACAATTGGGAGACTGGTCAAGTAAAAAGAAAAGTTATCAGCATCCTAACAGAACTACAAAATAGGAGGGGACATTGAGGAGAACAATCAACTATGCAACTTGTTGATCGTTGAACCTGAAAGCTATGAAGTAACTTTAAAACAACCAGAATGGAGAAAAGTTATGGATGAAGAAACAAAAATGATCGAGAAAAACGACACTTGGTAGCTTGTAGATCTTCCTCAAGATAAAGAAGTCATAGGAGTTAAGTGAGCTTACAAGACAAAGTTTAATGCTGATGGCTCAATCCAAAAACATAAAGCAAGACTAGTCACCAAAGGATACTCACAACAGTTTGGCATCGACAACATTGAGACATTGGCTCCAGTTGCAACTCTTGACATTATAAATGCGCTGATTGTACTAGCCACAGAGAAGAAGTAGAAGATTTACCAGTTAGATGTCAAATGATCATTTCTTAATGGCTATCTTGAAGTTCATAGGAGTTAAGTGAGCTTACAAGACAAAGTTTAATGCTGATGGCTCAATCCAAAAACATAAAGCAAGACTAGTCACCAAAGGATACTCACAACAGTTTGGCATCGACAACATTGAGACATTGGCTCCAGTTGCAACTCTTGACATTATAAATGCGCTGATTGTACTAGCCACAGAGAAGAAGTAGAAGATTTACCAGTTAGATGTCAAATGATCATTTCTTAATGGCTATCTTGAAGAAGAAATTCATGTTGAGTAACCTCAATGGTACGTGGTGGAAGGTAAAAAAGGATAAAGTTCTCAAACAAAGGAAGACATTATACAGATTAAAGCAAGCTCCGCGAGCTTTGTACATCAGAATTGATAATTACTTCAGTGAGCAAGGATTCAGGAGGAGCAGAAGTGAACCAACTCTATACATCAAAAATCAAGGTACAAACAATACACTTATAATCTCTCTATATGTTGATAATCTGATCTGCTGGAAATGATGAAAAGATGATTGAGAAATTCAACGAAGACTACTTTCTTGGAATCGAGATAACTCAATCTAAAGATGGGATCTTCATTGCTCAAAAGAAGTATACAAGTAATTTTATAAGGAAGTTTAAGATGGAAGGTTGCAAGACTTTAGCAACACCTCTGTATAACAATAATCCAAAAGCAAACAGTTCATAATTTCGAAATCTAGTTGGAAGTTTACTTTATTTCACAGCTACAAGGCCAGACATTATATATGGAACCAACCTACTTTCAAGGTTCATGCAGAATCCAAGTCAAGACACTATGGAGCTGCAAACCAAATATTGAGATACCTCCAATGAGCAAACAACTATGGAATATGGTATCGGTCTACGCCTGACTCAAGACTGCATGGATATACCGACACTGATTGGGCAGGATCAGTGGATGATATGGAAAGCACACCAGACTATGCATTAACATTTGCTTCAGGAATATTTTCTTGAGCATCAAAGAAATAAGCAACAATTGCACAATCATCAGCTGAAACAGAGTATATTGTAGCAGCAATGACAACGAGTCAAGCTATATGGCTAAAGTACACACTAGAAGACATGGGAGCGCCACAAGATGAAGCTACAGAGATTTACTGTGACGGCAAGTCCGCAATAGCAATGGCCAAGAATCTCGTATTTCATAGTAGAACTAAACACATTGGCATCAAGTATCACTTTATCAGAGAGGTTGAAGCAAACAAAGAGATAGAGCTCAAATATTGCAAAACTAAAAAACAATTAGCAGATATATTTACGAAGGAGCTACCATGAGCAAAGTTCGAGTTACTAAGAGAAATGACTGGAGTTACCGAAATATGCACCAAGCAGGAGTATTAGCATTGTTGCATATTTTTAGAATTCTCTAGACTAACTTGGGAAACAAGAAAAGTTTAGGGGTTATAAGAATTAACTAAAATTCACTAGAGATTCTTGGTAAGCAAGCAAAATCAAAATATAAAACAAAGAAAAAATCAGAAAATTCTAGAATTGATTCTAACGTCTTTGTATGTGGTAGTAGATTCAAATGGAAATTTAGAGCAAGCAAAAAAAACTTCCAGTCATTTCATTGTAATAAGCCCATTTTGTAAATCCTATTTTAATAAATTATAACTTCCTCCTTCAACTATCTAGTTCATTAAAGTATCTCCCTACCATTTTTATCCCTAAAAAATCTATCCCACATAAAATCCACTTAACCACTTCTATCTAAATTAATTTATTTCTCCTACCAGCCATAAAATATCATCATATTCCTTATTCCTGCAAGTCTATTCCCAAGAAAATTCAGAAAATGCATCACTTGTCTTCGCACACTAATGTGGTCAGATAAAGGGCACATATGAGGATCCTCTTTTTGTGCACATAGTGATGGAGTTGTCTGTTGGTGGGGAGCTTTTTGATAGGATTGTGAAAAAGGGAAATTATAGTGAAAACGAGGCTGTAAAGCTGGTGAAAACTATTGTTGGGGTAGTTGAGCCTTGTCATTCTTTTAGGGCTATGCATAAGGACCTTAAGCCAGAGAATTTCTTGTTTACAAGTGCTGATGAGGATGCTGCTCTCAAGGCTACTGATTTTGGCCTCTCTGTCTTCTACAAACCAGGTTTCTTTGATATTCTTGGAATTCCTTTTACCGTTCATTCATTGTTGCATTTTTTTAAGTTCGTAAATTGTGTTCTAATGATGGGCTCATGGAGTTATGTGAAATGGATAATCTAAAAGTGGATGATACGGGTTGGCTTTGGCATTTCTAATCGCTGGTGACACGAGATGTTTGGGCATTTTCCATCATTTCTTCGGCCTAATTTTCGTTCTTTAAATTGTTGGTATCAATTGAAGTCCACGATGTTGATAGATTTGATTGCAACACTGTCTTGACAACTCCTTTAATATGGATGAACTAGCTTAATGTGGGAAATTTACTTATACAAGATGAATTTTAAAATATTTTTCTAATTTCCTTCAATGATCATATTTGTGTTTAGATAAAAATCGTAATTAGAATTTTATCTTTAACAAAATTTTCAAACTCCTTGTAAATCTTGATCATAAACAATTACGATCTTTGTTCCTCCTTGTAAATCTTGATCTATCACAATCTGTCCATAGCACAATTGTCCAACCTCTAATGGTAATCCACACGAGAGAATATAATGAGAGACTAGAGTTTCTCTTTCTTGTGCTAGCAAGATTGATATTGTTGTAATGTGAGTTGTGATGTGTAATAATGAAAACTTAAACCCTAATTGTTTATTCATAGATGATTAAGTGGGCTTGGCCCATCCACTTTACCTACCACGACATATTAGGACACTAGTACAAGTTGACAGACATGTATTGCCCAGTATTAGAGCTTGATTTTTAATTTTACTTTCAATCCTTATTTTTGTCTTTATTTGTATTAGTTTTTATTGTAAAAGAAGTAGTACTTCATTGTTTACTGCTTTATAGTTGTTCTTCATCATTTATTTTCATTGTAAGGAAAGTAGTATTTCCTTATTTAATGCTTTCATTATTTTCATGTAACCACAGTACTCTTCTACTACAAGTGATGGCATATTATTAAAATTTCAGAGGTACCACCCTCTTTTAATTAAAAAAAAAAAGTAGGCTTGACCCACCCGCTAAACATAAGTCGGCCATTAGTTAATCCAGTTAATTACACTTAATCCGTAAGTTAATTAATCTAATCAATTAAATTCATTAATAAACAATTCAATTAATTAATTCTACAAATGTCCTACACTTGTCAATCAATTAACTCTTAATATCATTCTTCTAGTTCTCCCTTTTGAGTGTGAACTATTACGTTATATTCCCAATCACCATGTTAAATGACATGAAATATTATTATGATCTAATCAAAATAAGATAAATTAAAATTCCCACTTTAATTTATCATTAATTCATCTAACTTAATTTATTCACACTATTCTTTGTCGATTAACATCTAGCAATATGTAAGGACAATACATATGATGAAAAATATCACGTGGTATGATAAAATCAAACTTGTTCGTTTATCGTAAAGTTTAATTCCTTCATCCGATCAATTACGAGATATGAAGATGACGAATTTGGATTACTTGATCATAGCTTTCGTCCCGCTCTAAGTTAATAATCGTCAAAACTCTTTTCGAGTTACGTACTTATCTTGGCCAACGACTTCGATATTAACTCAAACCAATG
>CAIGRK010359791.1:0-10508 GCA_903798315.1 Fraxinus greggii | reverse complement strand
TATATCTTCCGGTTAGAGTGTTGGAACTAAAACCTCTAATTGTGTTATAAAAATGGAATAATTGATGTGAATGATCTAATCCAACTGAGGGAATTCCAACGCTTCACCGTCTCAAATTATTGATTTTAATTTCATATTTGAAGCATTGAATTTCAATACACATTGAAAAGAATAATTCACCATTCTTGATCCTTTGAGCATTTTGTGGATACGTCACCCCAAAACTGAACTACAACTACAACGTTATTCTTTGGACGTAATCAAGACCGAAGGAAGGAAAACCAAATGGAAGAGAGTATTCTGCACAAAAGTAACTTCTCCTCCAAAGCAAAAAGGCTCCATAATCAAAATATATGAAGCCAGCCAAAAACCTGAAGGAAATTAAATAAAAAATTTCTCCTTTCTCTACACACACGGTCATCTCTAATTCTTGAAATAACCCCTTGCCATGCCAATTATAAAAACTAATAACTTTGTTTCCATACATCTTAGGGGCACTTACATTTACGTAGAATCCTTTGCCACTTGGTTCTTTTATGATTATTTTTTTTTCCCTTTGACATAATGCTTTTATCAATGTAATAATATAACGTCAAAGGTGACATCCTAAATGATCTGCAGGATTAAGTAATAAACAGTACGTGTCCATGTCAATTATAGGTTCGTAATTGGTTCCATGGGCAAGGACTACGCCCATAGCTAGTGTTTTTATTACTACCAAAACGTATGTTTTTAGACAACAGCAAATTGTAACAATCCGTGAAATTAAGTCAAAAACTATTCCTCTTCTTTCATTCTTCCTCCTTCACTTCCCCTATTCTTCGTCTCATCTGTATCATTGCTGCAGTATAAAGATTAGGTGCATCATATGCTAGCTCTTGTACTTCTTGTAAAGAGAAGGTCGAGTTCATACATGAACAAGTTATTGTTTAACTGCAGCAAACCAAACAGGAGAAAGTGTGCTGCCAGATATATGTCAATTGCACTAACAGACGAATAATTTCTCATATTAAAGGAAATTATCCCATGTGAATGATCCATCAGATGGAAATTACATCCGCGACTTTCAAAGTGCGCTTTTTTTATTGAATTTACTTTTATTTTACTTCAAGTGGGAAAGGACCATAAAGGCTATTCTTTTATTTCCCCCTTTCTGATTAAACATTTTCCTCAAGATTACAAGGGAAGACGTTGCTATGTACATGAGATGTTAGGTTGAAAAATCAAAACAGAAGGACCGCTGCTTTGTGATTGATAGAAGGTTTTTGAAGGGGAAACTTTTTAACAAAGTTACCCCACTAATAAAAAATTCTGCTAGATAAGCTAACATAGGGTACACCTTTGAGCAGAGTTAAACTAAGACCTCAATTTTTAACTTAATGGTGGATTCACAATGTACTTAACTGAGAACCATGGTATTTATATTTTAGGTGTTAGGAATGAACATAAATGCTTCTATTGAAGCTATTGTTCTATATAGTGAAATATTTTTTATACCTCTTATGCACAAAGACGTTGATATCTCTATCTCTTCCATTTCCTTGAGATGAAATCTCACTTGCTGCTTGCAGCAGGGAATAAACAGATGCCTGAAGAAATTTATAAATCATTAGCCACCTTATAGAGAGGAGAACACGCGAAAATGAAACACAAAGTGCACACTTTACAAACTTCAAGAACTAATGCAATCTATGGATAAAGATTCTCCACTTTCATAACCCGTAGTTCCAGCCATGCTAAAGAATTCCATACCAAATATAACCTGGTAAGGTGTATGACATCTTGAGTAGAACTTTCCAACCTATAAAAATATAGAATATTACCCGTAACTTAATCAAGTTTAAATGTCTTATCATCCTTTTGACAAATTTATAAATGGTTTATAAATAGGAATAGTGACAAGAATATTAGTGAATCCACGAAATGTGAGGATAATAATTAGTCGAAGTTATGAATGTGAGGTGGAAATTATTGTTTCACTTTGAGTTAATTTATAAAGCAATTTAAAAAATTGTATCCAAATGGTAGCTTAAACTCATTATTTCTTGTGTTGAAAGGGAATTTCTTAAGAAACGTCACTTGATTAATCTTTCCAGCTAGCATTTGATTGCCATTGGAAATTATTGTATCAGAAGGAAAGAAAATCAGTCTGCACTAACTAACACAATTTGTGCTACTTATGTCAACTGAATTATAAGACATGTAGTGAATTTCTTGTCAAAGTGACGAATCCTACAACATGTTGTAAAGTACTTTCCAACAGTCCTTTATTTCGTAACATTCAACTGTGGCATACTAAAGTAGCATACAGCAAAGTTAGTGCGTGATATTTAGTCACTCAGGTGCCACCGGTAGCATTCAACATACGGAGGATCTTCCATATAAGATAGATGAGTACAAAGTTAATGACTAGAATTTCTCTGTTGATTCGTAAAAAGAACTTACAATACTAGTCCTCTTACAGAAGAGACTATACACAGGTTAAGGCTAAAAATATGCACAAGATATGGAACCAAATAACTAACTAGCTAAGATTCCTAACTTACAGATTTACAGATATTTAAAAAATCCTTAACAGATCCTAAAGATTCTGCCTAATCTTCCAGCAATTAGATATAGCAAGAAAACTTTTATAACTTTTTTTGGCAGGAGTCTACATAAACAAACATGGGTAAACATCTATTATGTAGTCGAGGCAGTAAGTCATGCAGTTCTTTTTCTAGCCTTTCTTTGGGGATATTTGGAGATGCAAAAGGTGATATTGATATTAACATCAAATGTTGCCTTTGGACCTACAAACAGTCAACTATAATAGATAACCTGCACAACTGCATCTTCAGCAGGAATTAAGATTTTTCAATTGATAAAGGATCTATTGATGCTTCTATCGACTTCTTTAACGTCACCAAATGATACTTCAACAATTGCAACTGCAAAAGTTCTATGTATACAGTTCAACTCCAGTAAGATTCAGCGTACTTATTTTCTCCAGATCTAACTGGACAAGAAAATTTCTAATATGCATGATACTATAACCTACAATAATGTAAATCAAGTAATGCCAAGCAAACCAAGGGGCTCATAACCGGTGTGGAATATGCAAGTCTCTCACATGATATAAGACTACAGTTAGTACATGAGTATATTACCGTTATTACTCTTTCGGAAGAAGGCAAAGTAACATTAGGTTCCAAGTTTTCAACTTATAATGATTGTGATGTCAGAAACATAACTTGAGATATGGAAAAGTTAGCGAGGAATAATGATAGTGGCTAATGGAAAGCTTTTGCGGTACAAAAAATGGACTATTGATGAGTTGAAGAGAAGCCACCTTGAATAGAAATTGATATAAGAAGGAAAGTTAAAGAAATCAGAATGGACATCAGTTGCCCCAGAAGTGATACTTGTGTTGTCGGGTCAGTGTTTCTCAAGGTGACAGAGTGAGGCTAATGTCCAGTACAGTTGTGATGGTATAAGTGGTCGTGGCAGCAACTAGAATAGAAGTGGTGGCAATATCCAAGCAGGTTACTGATTATTTCAGTCATGTCAGATGGTGGCTCTACCAAGGGAGAAGTCAAACAGTGTATGTTTTGTAATGTTCTTTTTTACGCACCAGGGAATTGATAAATGGTATTCTTGCATCCGTTGAGTCGTTTAACTACTCATTCCGTATCAAAATTTAATTTGGAAAAATGAGTTGAGGGTCGGTAGGTGGGTGTGGTGAGTTGGGCGGTAGGTTTAAATCCAAACTCAAGAAAATGTTTTAGTTGCCTGAATTGTATTCTGTATCATTTTCAATTGGAGCACGAATCTTTCAATCCATTGTCAGTAATTCTCTTCGTCTTCACATACTTTACCATGCATTCATGACCATTTCTATTATTATTCTCTCGATTTGATCCCATTCCCTTGTTTCCTGTTCTTTAGTGGTGTTAAATTGTGAAACAATTCAAACTTTCTAAAACCCAAGGCATGTACCAGATAATTTCCTCAAATCCATGTCGATCGAGCTCAACTATCTGCCAATACACCCTTGGTAGAAATAGTTTCTAGCTCTACTGAAAAGGACATGGAGACTGATCCTGTTACCATGAAGCACGTAACAAAAAAGAATTCCTATATCTTTTAAAAGACGAATATTTTGCCAAGTTTAAACTGAAAATATGTCTTAGCAAAGTTGTAATAGAACTGTACCATATGTGTTCACAGTACAACTACACAAAAGAAAACGAAAGGGTTGTTAGTATACCAACTTAATGTTGCAAATCTGTAACTGACCTGATAAGATAGTGCCTTGAACCAAGCAACTTTGTCCACACCGAGCCAGGCAGTTGAGAACCAGGAAATCTTTGAGAAAGACTTGTGTTGTTTAATTGCCAACTCAAATACTCTTGCGGAATCATGTAATGACTGGACAAGACCAGTACTGTAGTCTTCACCCTGCAAAGACTGATTTAGTTTGAATCTTATTTCCTCAACATTATCGTTTGTTCTTGCTTGGGGACTTCCATTAACCGTGATGCTGTCATCAGCAGAAGCTCGAGGCAGTAGATGATATGTCCTTGTTAATCTACAGAAGGATTGCTTCTTGAATAGAGGCAATCTGCGGATAAAACTCAGTTCACTGCTCTCTGAAAGGAAAAGCTTTACACGACTTTTCCTCCTTGTATAACAACGGTTGAATAGCAGGTGATCTAAGCCAGCCACCCTTCTATTAAAGAAATAAGTTTTGATTGGTTTAACTGCAACCAATGAGCTTGAAGAGCTGCAAATAGAGAAGTTCAAGAACGAGCAAGAATGAGCCATAAAGCGCTTGATAAGGAAAAGTCAGTAAGCGGTATATACCAACAAGCACAAGTGCCCACAAAAAAGAAGCACTGCTCAATTATTCCTGAATAAAATATCCATCACTAAATACTATTACTAAATAGCATTGAAATTGCCTGATTCTCTCAACTGCCAGTGGATTAAAATATTTGTCTTGAAGCAATATTTTCTAAGATAAGAAACTAACTAGTCTAACTCATTGATTCCATTGGAAAATGCAAGATCATTGTATTATAAAATATTACTTTGGACCAGGTCACAAGGACAATTGGGTTACTATGCGATACCCATATTTGACACTAATACAACAGACAATCCATATCCAACCCTTCGGATGAGGGCACAAGACTCCAACACATGGAATAAGTACCAAAGAAGCAAAAAACTAAACCACAACTACAGAAGAGGAAAAAAGGCCATGTCACAAGAAGAAACCAGGTTTGTCATATCTACTAAGCAATAAAAGAATGACTCACATTTCTGAAAACTTAGACCAATCCACAAACTAGTAAAATTAAATTGTAAGCTCAGAACGGAACCAATGGGATATGGTAAGCTAAATTTCACTAGATTCTTATGTCAGATTTGTCTACTATCATGTCGTGTTCACCAGAGATCCCAACATTTTTTCTTAAAATCCTGTGGTGTTCTATATAGATTTAGTTAACAACCATATTTTCAATGTCAAAACTTCTTTTTATGCTTCACACAGCTTACATCTGCTCTCGCATAATTGGGCTTTTGGTTTTAGGGTGCACCTGATTATCATGCATTACAAGTAACTGTTTTGTTTACTAGGTATGCTTATAGAAACAATAAAATAACTAGAATTTTTCGATGTGCTCTGGAATTGTTTCTGAATAAGTATCATAAAAATTTTCTTGTGTGTAAAATATCCACAATGGAAAATGGTTATGTGTTTATCTTTCGAGTTGGAGACTCAAACACGTGTACAATAGGTATAATGGCATGTTAGTTGCTAGTTCAATCTAACCTCTATCAAACTCAAGCAGCAAGACTGGCCATACTACTTTTTCTCTTATTCTTTTCTTTTTCTATTTAGGAGATGACTTGAATACGGATGTTGGCATTTGATTGCTTAGGAAACAAATAGCGACAATAATTTCCCCTGCATTGTGCATTCTATTAAGGGAATCAAGCAACAATTCCCAAACCAAGATCCTAATACCTAACTTGTCTGTCAGGCTTCCAGGTCTGCTTCTCTTCTTGTGTGATTTTCTATCCCTCCGAGATATTAATATCACCGTCCACTGCTAATTCAGGTGTATTTGGAATAAATAATTTAATTATGCCAATTTCGCTCATCGGTTCAGTTTAGAATCTTCGTGAAAAGGGAATAAATCAGAATTATGATCAATTATTTGCCAACAATTCTCATACCAATGCTAAACACGAACCACATTAAAATTTCTCCACCTAAAAATAACGACAAAATATATTAGAAGTAAGCTGGATTGCTTTTATAGTTTAATTGCACTATTATTTCTAAACGGAAACGGCTAAAAATTGATCAACAGTAAATTTTCGCATTAATCATGCTTATGAACTAAATTAAACTAACTAATCATGCTTATGAACTAAATTAAACTAACTGCCGGAGAGAACAATGGTAAATTATCAAATCAGAACGGGAAATTGGAAACTAAAAAAATCTTAAATTGTACACATCCGCATGGGCGCGCGTGAAAAGCGAGAACAGAATTGACCTGCCGGAGACGAGATTCTGATGATGCAACTTAAGTGACATTGATGAGAGATTTTTGGCTGAAAAAAATTTGTGTGAATTTTAGCAAAAGTGTCTGGGCACAAATATATATATATATATATAAAGAATTGTGAATATTTAAAAAAAAAAAAGTATTAGGGCCGGGGAGAGGGTGGAGACTGACGTGGCAGCGAGGGTTTCTATCTGTAGACGTGGTGAAGCGTTTCATCACAGATCACTGCAGCGTAAGGAGATTTCAGGATCGTTTTCAAGTTTTGATTAGTAAAGGAAGCTCCAAGGTTGGTTGATTAGTACAAAATGTTCCCGTATTTCAATATTGTGGGAACGTTATTATTTTTCATTTTTTGGCCTAATCTTCGCAAAAGATCATTTTTATCTAGTTTCTCAATTAAAAATTATGAAACGATAAATATATCATTATCTTTATATAAAAAAAAAGAAAAAATTAATTGCAATCGTAGTTACAATTTTTTTTTTAAAAGTCCAAATGAGTCACAAATAAATTATTAAAAGAATAATTAGCACATAATGTCTCTACCTTTCACTATTATTGCAAAAAACGTCTCTACTTTTTATTTTTGACATTTTCACCATTAATTACACATTTAATTGCACGAATCGTCATTTCTAAAAAATTGTGAAATGACGAATATGCCCTCCTATTTAAATAAAAAATTGCGAAATGAAGAATATGCCCTCAACTTTGATCATGTACAATCTGGTCCTCAACTTTTGATCTTTATATCAATTTTGCAACCCAAGGTCCTCCAACTTTCTAATTTGTGCACTTTGATCCCTATCTTCAAGTTTTTGTACACTTTTGATCTCTTTTTCTCTCCTTTTGACCTTATTCTCTTTTCATTTGGGTTTTTCACCTACAAAAGAAATAATCACACAATTGTGAATAGAAATTCGCTCATTTAATTAATATTTAAGCTTATTTAGATATTAAATAAGTGTGCAAAAATACACTTATTAGACAAGGTAGCATTAAGATGGCGGAACTATCCCTTGATGAGCCAGAATTGGAGGTAATTACGTTTGATGAAGACGATGAGTAAAGCTTGATTGAGAATGGTTATTTAATTTGATTTCAATTGGAGAACTTGCTTTTCATATTAACATTTTGGATGTTTAACTTTATTTTGAATCGTGTTTTTTTGAAACATTTGTATTGTGGTAATGTGCTATTTTGCTTTAATATTGTGGCTATTTGCTTTAATTAAACTATTTTTCTCTTTGTTATTTTGGTATTTTTCCATAATTTGAAAAAAAAAAAAAATATTTTGTAAGATGTATACCCGTACCTGCATCCAAAATTCGGATCCTTTTTAACCGTGCCCCCAAATCTTAATTTTTAAAGGATCCGACTCCTAAATACGTAACCGTATCCAAAACCCGCACTTGAGTTCGATTATCATAGCTAATAACTTTTTTTTAAAATAAGAATCTAAACAAGAAAAATAATCATATAATAATCAAATAGAATTTTCATTATTTTCCGTAGCAGATAGAATTCAACTTAGCCAAGATAGATTGCAACTTCTTAGTCAAGGAGGACAATCTTTATTCCTAACCAAATAATGAAACTGGCCATATGATGTCAAATCCATCTCTTATCGAGATATTTTCTTCTTTTCGTTTGTTGTGGTTGGGGGGATTTTTTGGTGGTTGAAGGTGGCTAAGGGTGCATAAATTTTGAATTTGAACACGAATTTATTTGGCTAAAAGAAAATGGGTTGCTTTGATACCAAATTTGACGTAAGATACAATCAAATAATTATAGGATAAGGGGTAATGAGAGAGAAGAAGAGAAAGGAGGGAGGAAAAGATAAGATGGGGAGGTAGTCGGAAGGAGATAGAAAGGGGAGAATAATTAGACAGGTGAAAATAGAATTTAAAAGAGAGAAAATATATTTATTTCATTATTAAAACTGCATCTATCAAATTTCAAAAGTCCCCTTTATATAGGGTTTCAAAGATCTTTCTACGCATGAAACATTTGATAAAATCTATTAAAGCCAACCCTAATTATGTTTCTTAAAATAAGAATCAAATTTGAAAACTATATTTGAAAAACGTGAGTTCGCTTATCAACACCTAGAGGGGGTGAATATGTGTAATATTTGGAATTAAAATCTTATTAACTAATTAGCAACAAGTCACCAATTAATTATCTTTAGATGATGAATCATGCTTTAAATTTAATTCTAAGTTTAAATACCAGAGATCATACATTCATAATATAATGCAGTAAATGAACAACAGTATGATCACGGAGAAACCCAATTGGGAAAACTCTGGGCACTTTGCCAGTCAATCCACTATAAACGATTAAAAACTTACAGTCTACCAGACCGAGGACGACATGTACTATCTGACCTCATGACTGTAATTCAACAGTTCTCCTGAATTCTGTGCTCCCCTGTACCAATTCCAGCTACAATAACCAACACTCTCCTAGAACTCCGCTATCCTGCAGCAATCCCTAACTTGGTAGAATCGACTGTCTCATGTGGATCACGAAGAAAAATCCATTCTTCACAAACTGGAACCCCAGTCGACTTTCTCGATCTTCAGCACCTCTGACAAATATGTAGGAAGTATGTTTTTTTGGTATTTGGATTTAAATCTGATGTTTTTCTTACAAAAACTCTCACAAGAATTGAATTTTGAATGATATGATGTGATAGATTCACTCTCTGACCTATTTCTCACAAATGTCAACCTTAGAAAATCGTGCNTCCAGCTACAATAACCAACACTCTCCTAGAACTCCGCTATCCTGCAGCAATCCCTAACTTGGTAGAATCGACTGTCTCATGTGGATCACGAAGAAAAATCCATTCTTCACAAACTGGAACCCCAGTCGACTTTCTCGATCTTCAGCACCTCTGACAAATATGTAGGAAGTATGTTTTTTTGGTATTTGGATTTAAATCTGATGTTTTTCTTACAAAAACTCTCACAAGAATTGAATTTTGAATGATATGATGTGATAGATTCACTCTCTGACCTATTTCTCACAAATGTCAACCTTAGAAAATCGTGCATGTGGATCAAAAGAGGTGAGGTCATCAATAGAGTCAGCCGGCACAGTTGGGTCAATGGGCTGGCTGGCTCAGAAGAAGCATGAGACCTACTCTGGACGATGGTAGTATGGCCAATCGGCTGAGAAGCTCGCCACGGAACCCTCTCTGGAAAAATGACTCCTAAGGCTAAGACCAAACGGTGTATCAAACAAGCATATGGTAGCCCAACCCTCGTCCCCGTGGTATGAAAGGCCCTCAAAATCTGCCAGCATATGAAAGAAGGTATATCAATGGAATTGCCATGCAGAAGGACATACAGAAAACGAGCTTTCTCCATAGGTAATGAAGAAGTGTGAGAAACTGGCCATAGATTCGTGTATACAATGCGCAACAAAATCTGTAGGTCATAGGGTAAAGAACCAGTGCACATTGCACCAGGACCACCCTCCATTGGTGTGTTAAACACTGTGGAATGGACTAAAGTGTCCGAAGGAAGTGAATCGGGAGTAAGATATGGAAACAGGGGGTGGACGACTCTCGAAATATGAATAAGGCTCGATATAACGTCCGAAACAATCTTAACTACTCGACCCCTAAGGAAGACCCGAAAAGAAGAGCCATAACATCATGGATGTTAGCGTAAAACTCTTGAAACAACATACTAGGAGGTGCCATCAACTCAACCAAATGTGGTTCCCAGCCTCGGGAAGTAAAGATAGTAGCGAGGCCAAGTGAAAGGTCAGACATTATGATCTCGCGCTCAAATAGTACAGGGCGACGGAAAAATTGTGACCCGAATACATCTTGGGCAACAGCAGAAATGAACCTAGTTCGAATGTAAGAAGTCGAAGTACTAGGAGTGAAAGTAAAAGTGCGTGCTCTCTTAGGCTGCATCTGAGAAA
>CAIGRK010359748.1:0-12446 GCA_903798315.1 Fraxinus greggii | reverse complement strand
TTGTTGCTTTAATTAGTATTATTGAGCACATAAGGTCGAACTTGTTAGTATACAACGCGTATTTTCAGGATTGAAAGTCAAAAAAAATTACTTACTCATTTATTGATTCACTTATTTATAGAGAATGTCTTCAAACATTTTGTTATAGACTTTCGATGTGGGATAATAATCCATTTGGTTGGGTTGTAGTACATTGTATATTTGATTTGACTGCATTGTATTGTTTATTTGGTTTGACTGTAGTGTACTGTACTATTATATAAATAATTATTAATATTCTATTAAATTAATCGTTTCTTCTATCTTTTACTAATTACTAAAAATTTAAAACTCTCTAAATATTTCAATTAGCATGATTATACTATATCTTGTTCATCGAATATATTTATTTTGTTAAACTCTCAAAACTGCATTTTGTATTATAATTTGTATGTATTATTAAATAATTTTTAAATTGATTAACAATTTAAAATAATATTAAAATAAGAAAAAATATTTACATTTTTTACGTCTAAACTTCATCTAGACTCGCCTAGCGCGAAACCTCCACGTTTCGCTATGCATTAGTCTTTTTCGAACACCGTGTACACGAAGACTGACTTTCTTATTTTTTATGTTTTGAATTTGATGACTTTTTATTCTAATTTTTTTACTTTTCTCATTTATATATTTTAATGACAAATAACAAGCCATAAAAATATTTAACCCCATCAACTATTTATAAAAAATCGAATCGGGTTATCAGATCAAATTGACCTATATTCATATTTGATTAATTTAGTTAACAGATTATCAGATTCAAATCTTGATCAGGTTATCGGATCGAGACCCTAAATCTATCTCCTATTAATTTCATCGAATTTGGATCGAATTCCAATCCATTGATAACCCTATCATTTGTACCATTAATGGTGGTGAAATGGGGGAGATTTCAGATGTGAGATTTTCCCTTGGTGGTGGTTTGTTGTTTTTCTCAAGTTTTTAGTCTTGGTTTTCTTGTAACGGTTGTGAACAATGATGTGATGATGGGATCAGAGGTGGTGGGTGGAGTCAGGACTGCCGTTCCCACCTCTAGTATTCGCGTCGACATTTTCGGAGCTTGGGTAGAGGGACGAGACAAAACGAGGGAGTTGGTGAGTGGAGAGAAGAAGAAGATTATAATTTATTTTTCACTTATCTTATTTTAATGTCATTTGACAAAAATGTCCTTCAATTTAAAAAAAAATTAAAGGCAATTGCATTGCATGCGCAAAATTAAGGCCTTTCTGATTTTACTCAGATTTTAATCTAAGTCAAAGTCAAACAATCAATATTAACCACATCTTTCATAGGTCCCACAACTTTTCAACCACACATTTCAAAAACTTCTATCACAATTTACTAAAAATCTAATTTTAATCCCCACCAAACACCCCTTAAGTAAAGGTTACAACTCTCCGCTTTTTNTATAATTTATTTTTCACTTATCTTATTTTAATGTCATTTGACAAAAATGTCCTTCAATTTAAAAAAAAATTAAAGGCAATTGCATTGCATGCGCAAAATTAAGGCCTTTCTGATTTTACTCAGATTTTAATCTAAGTCAAAGTCAAACAATCAATATTAACCACATCTTTCATAGGTCCCACAACTTTTCAACCACACATTTCAAAAACTTTTATCACAATCTACTAAAAATCTAATTTTAATCTTCACCAAACACCCTCTAACTATCTTTTGAACGAAGTTCATGCAAAAGGACCATTTACGCCAGAAATACAAAGGTTTGAGACCATTTGCACTATATTTGAAAGGTTTGGTTCAAATGCAAAAAAGGCAAATGTTTTGGACCATTTGCACCAATTTCCCCTTCTAATTGGACTTGTGTTTGATGCTTATTATTGAGAAGAAAATACATTTTATGATGTGATGTAATGGAAAATATGTGGTTAAATAACAATGAAAAATTTTGGATTTACGTATAATATTATTTTATTGAAAAATGTGTAATTGAAAATGAGTATTGAAAGAATGAATTTTGGAAAGATGGTGGATCAAACATGGGCATAAGTTGTTTAGCATCTACTTTTGGCTTATAAGCTCTATCCACTTATGACAATCTAAAAAAAAAAAATGTTGAATATTCTTGTGGTATTGTTCAGTAGACAAGATTAGGCATAAAAATGTACAAAACTGCACCACGCTAAAAAGTGAAAACGTAGCTTCAGAATTATGAAACATTTTGAAATTATCAGAAGAAATGCGAGTTTTTTAGTTATAATTTTAGTTGAGATAGAGGAGCACAATCATGTTTGGCACAACTTAAAAGCTTTCCATCTTCTAGCTAGGCAACATATGTGTGCATACGATGTAAACGAGTTACATGGATCATTGAATCACACTATAGTCTAGAGGTAGAAAAACATATATTTGATCAAAATTTCGTGTTTAAATTTGAACTTTGTCTTATCACATTGTGAATCAACAATTTGTAACTTAAAATTTAAGTAATTTGTTGAAAAAAAAAAGACGGTATTTTTTGATATTTGTTCACCTTTATGTATCCAATTATGACGAAAGACAAGAAAACTAGAAAAAATTGTTTAAAGTTTTCATTAAGATGTAATTTCTCCATTACGTCACTACCATTTGCCCTTGTAATATTAAATATAATAATAATTTATATAGTGTTATGTCACTATAATATATGAAATGAAAGATGGAATCAAGTTATATATATGATATTTAGTTGCAGCGCTTTCTCGCAATAACAAACTTTACTCCAAAGTCATGTTTAAAATGTGGAAGAAAATGTCGATTCATAAACGACTTTCTTTATTATATTCGGAGACATAGTTGAGATATTTTTAACCGATAAATTTTAACAATAGGACCATTTTTAAAACGTGAAAAATAAGTACATGGAAACAAAAATACGAGTGTAATTGATATTTTAACTCTTTTTTCATATTTAGAAATATTAATCAAGTTGTAAGTTTGATTATCTCAACTACCCATGGCATTACCTTAAAAAATACAGACAAATAATTAACCTCTGCGAAAGGCAATCTTCACCTAACCGAAATAATTTAAGGATTGAGACATGGCTTCTTATTGAAGGGCATAAGCACAAAGAAAGGTATCTAAACTATAGAACCCTATATATCTTGTTTCAAATTCAAGTATACAAATGGCAACCCCCAATCTGCAATCCAAAGAAAATGCATCAATGAAGCCATCCTATAAACGGTACTCAATAAGGGGCCCCAATTATTATTTTGAAAAGGTTAAAGAAATCGTAGACCAGAATATATTGGGATTAAGAATGTCATATAATCATCAAAAGAAAAAGGATGATGTAAATATGATGTTGGGTTTTGCAATTGTCTAAAGAAAGAGGGGCAGCTCAAAAACATTATTATGATTGGTTGGTAGTGGGTTAAGATGGCCCCGAGGGTTTCTTAAACTTCACTTGCAAATTTCCAGCTTATTTGAGTCTGTATATAATGAGCCGATTCTTTAACTGCTGCTTCACAGGTCGTGTTTCAAAGAAAAGCCAAGAGTCACAGGTACTGTACTGAAGTATTTTCCTGATGTGTACTCTGTTCTCGGTTTCTTGAAAGTAATAGCCTTCCATTTTCATTTACATTTTATGATGATCCGACGAAAATCGTAATACCTATCTGGAATTTCTTTGATTAAGATGGTTATTTGATATTTTTCTTGTGGACGTAGAAATCAGGAGACAATATGGAGAAACAATCTACAAGCAATGCCAACAACGTGTTTCATCCTCAGGTGAGTGAAAAGATTTTGTTTTTGCAGCTTTCCGTGTTCTTATATTGAGTTCTTTGATGCCCCTGGTTTCTCCATTATTTGGTTGTCTATTTCTTGTGGTACCATTTTTTAATTGAGTTATCATATCTTGCATTATTTTACCCACTCTTTCTACAGTCTATTCAAGCAAGCATAAATTTCAGATAAAATATTGTTCTCTCTTGTATCTTTTTTCGAGTTTCCAATTTGATTTCCTTGGAAGGGGTGTTTGGAGAGTTGGGAGAAGGGCTTAACATTTGTATGTCTTCACAAAGTGAGAAACTAACAATCACATCATTGTTGCAACTGCAAAATGTCAATCATGAGATCATGTCAGGAAGTATTTGTTTTTTAATCTCAAAAATGAAAAACATTATAATAGTGATGGCAGTGTTCGGTTGAGACCACTGATTGTATATAGGGATGTTGAAAGATCCCAAAATAATTGGGGCTTAGGAGGGGTTAATTGTAAGACATCTGCAACTGTAAGTTTTATTGGTAGTGTAATTATATTTCTTATATATCTAAGCTAACTTTCGTATGGTGATTTGGTAGAACCACAAACAAAGCTATGCTACAATCTGGTCTAGTGTACACATATTGTCCCATCCTGAATTTTTCTTTTTTCTCTGTGCTCATATCAGTTATATGAATCAATGTTTTGGTATTTCTGGCAGAACTCGAACGAGGAGGTCAACGGTTCAAGCAGCAGAGCTTCTATAAACATCATACTCAACCATGATTTCTCTGGAGGACTACATCTGTGGCACCCCAATTGTTGTGATGCTTTTGTGATTTCCGAGGAGTCTGGTAACTCTGAAGGAATACCTGCCAAGCTAAGTGGTCGCTATGCTGTCGTAACTAATCGGAGTGAATGCTGGCAAGGTTTGGAACAAGACATTACCAACCAAGTTTCCATGGGTTTCACTTACACAGTTTGTGCTTGGGTGGCAGTGTCTGGGGCTCACCACAGTATTTCTGATGTGCTGGCCACTCTAAAACTTGAATACCGAGATTCAGCAGTTAGTTATTTGTTCATTGGAAGGTAAAGTTTGCTTTCATTTGTTTTTTCTACTGCTTAAGAAATTAGTTCTTAATTGCGTTGACCTGGTGCAGAATTTCTGCGACAAGGGAGCGTTGGGAGAAAGTGGAAGGTAAATTTTCACTGTCAACCATGCCTGATCGAGTTGTATTTTATCTAGAAGGACCTTCCCCTGGTGTTGACCTACTCATAAGATCTGTAATGGTTTCCTGCTCTAGTTCGGCTGAATATGATGTAAGTTTATCTCAAGTACATTTTTCTTCTTACATGTAGACTTGGAGATGGATTAAAGCTCTGTAACTTATCTTTTGTCGGTGAATAAGAACCACTAATTGCATTAGGAGCAATTTTGGCTAAGCTTAAAATGTTTAGTTTTAAGTAAATACTTGTAAAATAAATATTTTTTTTAGGTCGTTGGAAATAATTCCTTAACTTTGACAATAAGGTAAGGGTAACTTTGAAAAAATGTAACATCTTTCACTTGGAATTGAAAAAATATAAGTTATCCTAACATGTTTGTAGATAAAAAGTTACTTAACAGTAACTTACTTTTTTTAAGCTTAGCACGTGCTCTGGACTGAGACTCAACAAATCAAAGTTGTTAGCTCTTTTTGTTTATTTCCTCTCGCACTCCTCAGCTCTTCTGTTCTCATCTCTGGTTGGTTTCTAATGTGGTCTTCAACAACTGATAGAGCCGAAGCACAGTATCTATCTGTGATGGAGATGAGAACATAGTTCTGAATCCAAAATTTGATGATGGCCTTCAAAACTGGTCTGGAAGAGGTTGCAAGATTGTCTTGCATGACTCTATGGCAGATGGCAAAGTCCTTCCAATGTCTGGAAAGTTCTTTGCATCTACAGCAGATCGCACGCAGAACTGGAATGGAATTCAGCAGGAGATAACGGGGAGAGTTAAACGAAAGATTGCTTACGAAGTTACTGCTGTAGTTCGAATATATGGTAATAACATCACTAGTTCAGATCTTCGGGCTACATTGTGGGTTCAGGCAGCAGATCTCCGCGAACAGTACATAGGGATTGCTAGGTAATTTCTGTCTCCCCTTTCAACGGGATACTTTCAGTTTACAGCTATGAATCTTGGTGTGCTTTTACTTTATCTTCTGAGAGATGGACTAAATTTCTAAACTTCAAGTTCCTCCAAACATAACTTTCTTGTGATCATATTTACAATAGTATCTGACAATCTTCTGCACTTCACTTTTTTTTTTTGGCTGTAGAATGCATATTTCTGGTGAGTTTATTATCTGCTTTTTTGTTATATGGTCCCATTGTTTTGTTTTGACGACTCTCCCAAGTTTCCACTTTAGACGGTGATCATTTTCATAGAGATCTGACACACTATATATAGATTTCATTCTTTGTCTGTGTTACACTTCTATATTCTTTTCTTTCTTTCCATCATTTAGTGAAAACCAATAAGTAAATATGTTGTATGTTTTTGTTACATGGTCCATGGATTAGTATTTTCAAGCACAATTGCTTCTTGATAGCTGGCTGCTTATGTAGTGTGCAGGCAACAGACAAAGATTGGGTGCAGTTGAAGGGAAAATTTCTCTTGAATGGTTCCCCTTCAAGGGCAGTAATTTTTTTAGAAGGTCCACCTCCGGGCACTGATATTCTCCTTAATAATCTAGTTGTGAAGCATGCTGCAAAAGTCCCACCTTCATCTCCACCAGTCATCGAGGTAGTTGAATAATTTCTACGTACTTTTATGGGCTCAAAACACTTGCTTGGATGCAAATTGCTGAGAAATAAAAGTAACATTGTGATGAATTTCCATTTTCCCAGGATGCAGCATTTGGTATTAATATTATTGCTAACAGCAACATCAGTGATGGCACCAATGGTTGGTTTCCCCTTGGAAATTGTACTCTATCCATTGGAAATGGTTCTCCACATATCCTTCCTCCCATGGCTCGAGATTCCCTTGGTCATGAGCCATTAAGTGGTCACTATATACTTGTGACCAAGCGTACTCAGACGTGGATGGGCCCCGCTCAGATGATAACGGATAAATTGAAACTCTATTTGACATATCAAGTGTCTGCATGGGTTCGGATTGGCACAGGTGCAACTAGACCTCAGAATATTAATGTTGCTCTTGGCGTGGACAGCCAATGGGTAAATGGTGGCCAAGTTGAGATTAATGATGACAGATGGCACGAAATTGGAGGATCTTTTAGAATTGAGAAGCAACCAGCAAAGGTAATGGTTTATGTCCAGGGTCCTGATGCTGGTGTAGATTTGATGGTTGCTGGACTTCATATCTTTCCGGTTGACAGAGAAGCACGATTTAAACACTTAAATATAGAAACTGATAAGGTACACTTAAAAGGATGAATTGAGTTTCAATTATAATGGCGTGATGGTAATTTGTTTAAGATTTTTTTTTTTTTTTAATTAAATGCATATGTTGTTATGCAGATACGCAAGCGTAATGTCATCTTGAAATTTTCCGCATCTGATTCAACCACTTTGCTTGGTACGTATGTGAAAATTAGACAAATGCAAAATAGTTTCCCGTTTGGATCATGTGTGAGTAGATCAAACATTGACAATGAAGACTTTGTTGATTTCTTCTCCAAAAACTTCAACTGGGCTGTCTTCGGAAATGAATTGAAGTGGTATTGGACAGAAGCGCAGCAAGGAAACTTGAATTACAAGGATGCCGATGAGCTCTTGAATTTTTGCGTAAGCCACAACATTCAAGTCAGGGGTCACTGTATCTTCTGGGAGGTGGAGTCTGCAGTTCAGACATGGATACGCACTTTGAACAAAAATGATCTGATGTCAGCTGTTCAAAACCGTCTATCGGGCCTACTCACTCGCTACAAGGGAAAATTTAAGCACTATGATGTGAATAATGAAATGCTGCACGGTTCATTCTATCAAGATCATTTGGGAAAAGATATCAGGGTAAATATGTTCAAGATTGCTAATCAATTGGATCCTTCTGCCATCCTATTTGTGAATGATTACCACATCGAGGATGGTTGTGACTCACAATCATCCCCGGAGAAGTACATTGAGCACATTCTCGATCTCCAAGAACAGGGAGCACCTGTCGGAGGAATAGGCATACAGGGGCATATAGACAGTCCAGTTGGGCCAATTGTCTGTTCTGCACTTGACAAGTTGGGAATTCTTGGACTTCCAATATGGTTCACAGAACTTGATGTGTCTTCCAACAATGAGTATGTTAGAGCTGATGATTTGGAAGTCATGCTTCGGGAAGCTTTTGCCCACCCTGCAGTCGATGGCGTTATGTTGTGGGGATTCTGGGAGTTGTTCATGAGTCGAGATAATGCACATTTAGTGAATGCTGAAGGGGATATTAATGTAGCCGGTAAAAGATACCTTGATCTTAAGCAAGAGTGGTTGACCCGTGCTCATGGCCATATAGACGAACAAGGTCAGTTTGAGTTTAGAGGATTTCATGGATCGTATGAAGTTGAAGTTGTTACTCTTTCAAAGAAATCAAAGAAAGTGACCAAGACATTTATCGTTGATCAAGGGTTGGAGCCAGTCGCTATTTCTATCAATTTATAGTCGTGCTTCAATAATTAAGAGATTCACACTTGAACTGCTATATATATATATATATTACCTGTGAAAGAAAGAAGATAATGTATTGCTGACTTGGGAATGTGTTGTGGGTAGTGTAAATTTGTTGGTTCTATTTGCAAGATTCATAATAAAGAATAAAAAAGTGTTTTCTGCTGTTGATATAGTTCATATTAATGAATTTGTTGATTTGTGCCATCTTCTCTTCACACAGAGTTTCTTCAATAAAAAATAGGTGTGAAATGATGTGTCAATGAATCATTGATGGATTTCAAATTGGACAGCAGATTTCAACTCTTTCAGTGTTAGCTAATAGGGGGCTAATTTTTGTTTAAACTAGTACATATTTTTAGCATTAAATTTTGCAAGAAACAACACAATTTACCACTCAAAAGAAAGCCATAATTCTAATACATAAAAATTGAAGAAGAAGAAGATAGTTCAAACTCAAATATCTAAAATTCTACAAAACCCATAACGATGTGCATATATACATAAACATTTAAGAGAAGAAAGAGATGTACACATAATTCAATAACTTCAAATGCACAAAAAAAATAAGAGGAGATCGAAAAATGGCTTTTCTTTTTCATCTGAGCTTTTAGAATTAATCAGGACAAAGTCGAACCATCCACGGGAAAAAGCAAAGAATTAAGGTTTATAATGTCTTTCTGTCATATTCATCTCTTAGCAATTATTTTCATAGAACTTTATCTTATCTTACTACTTGTTCACCAAAATTTTTTAAAAAATTTACCCATGTTCACTCATATTTAAAAAAAGTTACCTATTCATTACTCATACCAATTTCATCCATGCACGTGGACTCATCAATGCCACATAGGGTTTTCATCCGTTCACTTGTAATTTTTTGTCCACGTGGATGGATAGAATTGGTGCGAGTGACCTTTTTTTTTTTGTAAATATGGGTGAGCAGCGAATAACTTTTTAAATTTAAATGAACAAGTAGTAATTTAAGGTAAAGTTCAAGCCACGTTGATTTAATTAACTATATTATGACAGTGCGTTAAGGTGTTCAAAAATTTAAAAATTGTTGAAGTTTTGTAAAATATGTTGATAACAAGTATATAGTAAACTATGAATTAAGTTTACCCAATATGCATATAGTACATACAAATGTAGTTTTTGCTTTTAATTGATTGAAGAAACTTTTGTTAAAATTTACATTCTAAAAAGGTAATTATAAAGCATATTTATGTAAATTTCTACTTCTTTCATATAAACGAGTTCTTAATGCCCATGTTTGATAACTATTCTTTCAAAGAATTAAACTCCTCGTACAGATGAAATGTGCATGAATTTTTACGGATGAAAGTGTTCGTAATACTCATTTGGGATTTCTTACAGTAACATGTTTTTATTGTTGTTGTGCTGTTGAACCTAGGAATCAAGAGACGGTAGCAATTCTTGTTCTAGCTTTCACTCTGAGGTGCGTAACAGAGGTTTTGCAGCAGTTTTTTGTTTTCATTTAAGGATTTCTTTCGATGGATATTTTTTTTTCCTTTCTTTTGGAGGATCGGAGGGGGATGTCTTGGGAGGCGCTAAACTTGCGTGAACGATGGCTTAATGTTTGTAAGGACAGTTAATAAAGAAAATTAGATGGTTCACATTTTGAAATGTCAAAATCAAGACTATAATTAGTGATTTAAATGTCTTATATTTATCATATAGAAGTGAACTTGTGAATAAAGAGAAATATCAGGCTTGTACTTTCTTGTGTTCGTCGCATATTAAAGGTTCCATTGTATCTTGGAGGTGTATTTTGCACTGGCCAAGTGCATCACTGATATGGTTGGACTTGGGTAAATAACTTTTCAAGGAAAACACCAAAATAATAAATTTCTGCCTCCCCTTTCGGAGTCAAATTGGTTTTTACATAACAGAATCCTATAATCATTTCTAACAACAATTGTATGTCTTAATTTCAAAATGTTAAATTCAGTCACAACATCATTGCAGTTGCAAAGTGTCAAGTATGAGATTAAATGGTGAAGGATTACAGAATAATTGAAATTTTTGGAGCACTAATTGGTGAGATATCATGATTAAGTTTGACCTTTAGACGTTCTATTGCTTCTGGAACTAGAATTTTTCTGGATAGTATTATTATGTAATTATTATATTTTTAAAGTATCTATTTTTACCTGTAGAATGACAATTACATCTAGCATCATGGGCAAAGGTCTGCAATAAGCTAGTCTAGTCCGCAACCTGAATTTCATTTTACTATGTTTTAATTTGGACTTATGTATATTCATAAATCAAATTTCTGATAATTCTAGCAAAACTTAAAGGAGGAGTTAATGGATTCAAGCAGCAGATATTCCACTAATATCATACTTAACCATGATTTTCCTGGAGGACTACATTCTTGGCACCCCAATTCTTGTCATGCTTTTGTGAATTCGGAAGAGTCTGCTTATCCTGAAGTAATAACAGCCAAGTTAAGTGGTCATTATGCTGTTGCCACTAATCGGAAAAAAAGTTGGCAAGGATTGAAACAAGTAATTACTGAGAGAGTTTCTACAGGTTGCACTTATACAGTTTGTGCTTTGGTTGGTGTATCTGGGGCTCCTCATGGTGTTGATAATGTGAAGGCTACTCTGATACTTGAATATGAAAATTCAGAGATTAAATACTTGTCCATTGAAAGGTAATGCATGCTTTCATTTGGTTTTGCTACTGCTTAAGAAAGCAATTCCTGGTTGCATTGGCCTGGTTCAGTGTTGCTGCTTCAATGGAGAGTTGGGAAAAAGTGGAAGGAACATTTGCACTGCCAACTATGCCCGATCGAGTTATATTTAAATTGGAAGGGCCTTCACCTGGCGTTGACCTACTCGTAAGATCAGTACTGGTTTTCCCTAGTTCAGCTGAATATGATGTAAGTTCATATTGAGGCTACTTTTCTACTTACATGTAGATTTGGAGGTGTGTAAATCTCGTGACTTCTTTTGTCAGGGCATAATTACCATTCTACTTTCATCACTGATTAGTTTCTGATGTGGTCTTGTTTTGTACATTTGATAGAGCCAAAGCACAGGATCTGTCTGTGATGGAGACTGGAATATCATACTAAATCCAAGATTTGACAATGCCCTTTGTAACTGGGTTGGAAGAGGTTGCATGATTGCCTTGTATGACTCTATGGCAGATGGGGAAGTCCTTCCAATGTCTGGAAAGCACTTTGCATCTGCAGAAGATCGCACGGATCCCTGGAATGGAATTCAGCAGGAGTTAACGGGGGAGAGTTCAAAGAAAGCTTGGTTATGAGTTTGCTTCTGTAGTTACAGCTAAAGTGTGGGTTCAGGCACCAGATCAAAGTGAACATTATATAAAGATTGCTAGGTAATTCCATTTCCCTCTTTCCATATGATATCTTTTGTTTACTGCATAGAATCTTTGCTTAATGTGTTTTTCTGATTTTGTCAACTTCATACCTGAGAAGTTATTGCATTGTGTGCTATTTGATCCCCTCCATATCCAGTGACATGAAGCTACACGTTTAAACATATCATTCCTGCATTTTAACATATAATTCCTGCATTTTGACAAGAAATAAATTTCCAAACTCAAAAAGTCCTCCAAACATAACTTTCAGGCAATATTTATGCATACAATTGTTTTAAATAGTTTTCTTCACTTAAAAAGAATTCATGTGGGATGGATACATGGTGAGACTTCATGCGATATTCTCTTATTTGATCCTATTTTCAGGTTTTGGTGAATCTTATCGGCCCTGTTGTCATTAGATCCTGAATGCATTGTAATAGAAATGAGACAAAGTGCTCCTAGAATTTATATATTGGCCAGCTTTCTTCATATTCTATTTCTTTCCTTCATTAAAAGAAAAATAGACACGTAACTATGGTAGCTTATTTTTGCAGTTGCATCTTCCTATTTCATCCTTTGAAAATAAATAGAATTTTCAATCATGTTAATTGATATCTGGCTGATTATGCAGTGTGAAGGCAACAGACAAAGATTGGGTTCAATTGCAAGGAAA